>APFE030409343.1:36927-79182 GCA_000404065.3 Pinus taeda | reverse complement strand
AGACCGACTCTAACAGGATCCACACCCATCGAAGGAAACCTGCCACGCTAAGGAAGGTTGTAATTTCCTTTTTGTCATATTAATACAACTGATATTTTGTTTCCTATATAAATTGCAATAATGTATTTGGTAGCCTAAGACTCCTTAGCCTCTTAAGTAGATTGAACTCTAGTTTATGCTATCATGTGTGTCCTGGTTTCTTGTCTATTTGTTTCAGGTGTTTGATTAACAAGTAAGGAGCTGATCGTTGGAGAAAAAACACAAGGACATCATAAAACAAGGATAAGAGATGATAGAGGTAGGATTTTATCCATTCTCGATCTAAGGGAACTTATGTTAGATTATCTTGTTTCTGGCTAGACCCTCTCCCGTGGGCTAGAGAGATTGTCTTTGTCGACAAAGAGAATCTTGCTACTCCACAAATTGGCGACGCCACTGGGAGAAACACCCCTCTCTTTGGATTGTTCTTCATCTCCTGGTTTGTGACGACTTTTTTCATACCACCATTTCTCCTTTGTTTTATGAATTCTATACCATTTGTAGTCTTTGATTTTGAATTTAGAGTGGCTAGTCTTTCTATGGTTTAAGAAATTTTTTTATTTTTATTTGAGTCCCTCGATAAGTGTTGTTATTTTGCTAACAGTTGCATCGACCAGTGCTAGTTCTACTAAAAAGTCACGCAACAACCATTTATGGTGCTTTCTGCTTGTTAAATAGTCACATCGTTTCCTATAGGTTGAAATCAGAGTTTCTTTTAAACCATATGCCAATGTTTCTTACCCTCTTAGATTCTATTTCTTGGCCTGTCTATGTCTATTCTCCCTATGAACTAAGATGACTAGGATGCTTTGTTTGCTATGTTTGATTGATTGGTTAGCTTGAAGTTCCATTGCTTGATTTTTTGAGTTTTTTGATGGTTTCTATGACCCTACGACATCTAGGTCAATTTCCATTCATTCGCTAATTCACTCATTGTTTCAATTTTCTAATTTGCTGCTTCATTTAGCCCGTCTTTTAGTCCTAGCATCTTCATTGCTTCATTTTCGATCAAATGAGTGAAAGAGTCTCGTGTGCTCTCCTATTTCGAGTGTCTCTTTTCTCTTTCTAAGCATAGATTACATTGCTTGGTTTGTCGATTGAAGCATTTGTGTGTTTGGTTTGTTTGATTCAGAGAAGAAGTTGCTTTTAGTTTCATTTATCATACCTTGGATTTGATTGATTCTTTTTTGTTCGGAATTTGTGAAAATTTCATTAAAATGCTCTATGTGAGAGATTCATTTTTCATTTTATGAAAAGAAGAACATCATTCTAGTTTACTTAAGCGGAAATATTGCATTAGTAGCGTTATTGAGAAGCTAGAATTGCATCATCATAGGCATGGAAATGAAATGAAACTTCTTTTGTTGTTAAGGGAATATTAAGTGCATTTAGGACATGTATTAGTGAAATATTTCATTCTTTGATTGTTGCATTCGTTGTGTGATCTCTATCCGTCAATTAGTGTTAACTTTCATCGAAGACAAAGATTTCTTTTCTCATATAGCTACATATAGAAGTTTTTAGATGGCAGCGGTAGGGCCTTGAAATTTAAACCTAATTCAAGATCAACCGTTAAAATTTATTGAATTAACCTAAGGAAGCATTGAAACTTAATGCTCACATTTAGTGGTCTAGGCTAGAGACGTGTTCCAATGTCTTTAAACCTAGCAATTATCGATAACTTTAGATAGTGCTAGCACAGATTTGTTCTCCCTGTACCGTTGTGTATATAAAGGGAGACCCCTATAGGTTGCAAAAATTTATCTAGAGGAAGCCGAGTCTACCGCCTTGTAAACATGATACACCGAACACAACATTCGGGGAGATAGCCTACTCATACTTTTCAGTTCACTGGGAGTTATTCTGCAATTCACGGTTACCTGGTAATCCTTTTGCCTAGACTATCCTAAGTAGTCATTTTGAGCTTTCTTAACTCTTTAAATTTGAAAATATCATCAATTACTTGTCCTTTCAAGCTCATTAACTCTGAAAGTGACTAGAGTCACCTTTCACTCTTTTCTCAACTCTTAAAATATCAAAAGGCAAAGTTTTGTTTCAGTGTCTTAAAATTAACCACCCACAAAATATTCCTAGACAAAGTTATCTTCCTTAGTTATTCTTTAAGGGTCGATTCCAATGGCAACATTTCTAGAGTCTACAAGTCAAGGATTCCCCTCGGATGGGAATCCTGGTCCTTTTCCTTCTTTTGGAAACGTTGGTGCTCCTTATATGGCAGCATTGTCCCTCCCTAGGTTAACCATTGGTTTACCTATTTGGTTATTTTTGACCTTGGTGGTCTCGAGTGTCCCAAATCCTGTCCATCCATATTCTTTATTTGAACCACAACATGTTGATTCTAAGGTTGACCTCTCATATTCTTCCCCCATTTCTTCACCTTCCTCTTCTACTTCGCTTGGTGAAAGTTTGAAATCCAGTAACCAGGAGGCTAAGAAGAAGAAGAAGAAGAAGAAGAAGTCAGACAAGTGAGAAGCCAACCTTACAGTTGTTACTCCAAATGCACCTCCCATAGACAAACCTTTTGATCCTCCACAGAAGGTCAGATTCCCTTGCAAGTTGTGTAAGGGTGACCATCCCCTTCGAGGCTGTCCTGGCATTTCGAGAGTCTTAGAGGTATGGTCTCAAGACCTTAATCAACCATCCCTGTCGACCTATGGAGATCATGTCAATGCTACACCTTCAGCTTATGATGGTAAAAATAAGGGAAAGTTTAGATTTCCTTATAGGTTATTTGAAGGGAAGCATCTTCTTCACCTTTGTCCTCTTATGGATAAAGCTTTCAAAATTTTGGAAAACCTTACATCTCCTCAACCCCAACTCCTTGTTGGTTATCAGAGATTTTATTCTTACCCTATCCTAGTTGGTAAAGAGATTGACATGGATTCATCTCTTGCCCGTCCTACTCTTCCTAAGCATGACTCTCTTTTTTCTGTTCCCAACTAACCATTGGTCGAAAAGAGTTTCGACCTGGCCTGTGGCCATTCTAGTGAGGAAATGCAATGGTGTGGGTGAATTTAGCTCTGCACAATGAAAGTATATTCGTTCTCCTGCACATAGGTAAATATGCACAATAAAAGCTAATAATAATTTTAAGACAGTAAAATTCAAGTCCTTATGCATAAACTAAGGTTTACTATATTTTTCTTTTCATTCAAAACTATTGTTGAAGCTTGTGCGAATAGTATTGTTAGCGATCGTGCCTCATCGAAGTGTGGAGGTGTGTGAGAGGTTTATGTTCCTTGCTCCACACACCTTCCTTCCACACACCATCCTTCTGCACATATTTGAAAGCATTATGTTGTCATTTCAAAGCAAGGCCACCCACCTCCGACCCAATTGTAACAATGATTATTTAATAATGTTAATTTTTTTTAATTATTATTTAGGAAGGTATTTCACAAGGAATTTTTCCTCCCCATGACATCTGGGACCCACATCAATTAATAACAACTTAGAATGTTAATGATTAACTGAAAGACATTATTTAATGTGGATGTAATTGTGCAGAGGAAGTGTGTGCGAAGGAAGTTGTGTGAAGGTGGTTGTGTATAGGACATTGTGTAGAGAACACATGCTTGTGCATAGATCTTTCTCTATGCAAACAATGGAATGTTTGAATTATTTTTTATGTAATTTATTAAGAAAACTAATAATCCATCTCCATGTTGCATCATCATATAAGCACATTGTAATGGAAATGGGTCTCAAACTATTTGGTCGATAAATAGTCTAAGAAATTGGCTCAATCTACAATGCAAGGAATAGAAACAAGTCCATTTGTTTAACCACAATTTGGTCTACATCCTCGTTCTCCCACACATACCCCATCATCCACAAAGATTCATAGATCTATAAAACCACAGCTCTACACAAATTCTCTCTCGCATAGCTAAATCTATGAAAACTAATTTCGTCTTTGTTCCTAAAAAGAAAAAATAACCATATTAATTGCATATTTTTTCAACACTCCCCCCTCGCCCCGCCTTTGCTAAGGACCTTAAAACTCATCAATTATTTCTCCAATGGGACAAGCAGTAACACACTATCAAGGCACTCACAAAATCACAAACCAATAGCATAATCAAAACTAGTGAGAACTAGATGTTTTCATGATAATCCATATTGAAGGACATCACATAAACCAAAATAGCAATAATCTCATTGATTCACTCTAACAACATTTCCAGAAAATTTGACAAACCTTTAAACTATCGTTTAATGCATTTTTCTCTTGGAAAAATTGAAAAATAGCCTTAGTCTCTAACAAATATTATTGAAGAGATCTAAATTGTTTTTTCCTTTTCTATTCAAATTTATGTAGCCAACGATGCTATTGCCTACAGACTTTAGCAACAAAATACCTATCTAGAACAAACTTCGACAACATCAATAGTCTATCTTCAAAACCCTAAGTTTATATAGCCATATTATGGAGGCTCTTGTCCAGTTACCATGCAATACACTTTCCTTACAAACACATATCGAATTAAATAAATATTTAAAGAATTTTTGTGCTTCCACAATATAGAATGCGAGAAATGCATTCGTTCCTCACCAAACATATACTTTGAACTAACACACTTTAGTCAATTTTACCATGTTTCATTGTCTGAAGCTTTTGTTGTGAGGGTATTTAATCGTGTGTCAAAGGGGGGGTGTCATTCCTTCGACTAGTTCTCTCTTTCATTTTCCCATTTATCACATAATTAATATTTCAAAGCTATTTTCACATATTTCTTCACTTATGACACTTTTTCATATGGAAATAATAATAATAATTTTGAAATGCATTATTCTTCACACTATACAATAACACAATGGATCAAATTTATGTAATGATAAAAAAAATTGTTAGTAGCGTTGTTAGTAGTAGTTTGCTCATGAACGAAATGTGTTGACAACTTCCTGCTTTCCTAGAAATTATGGCGCTCACCTTGTGGTCAAAATCGCTTACTATGGATTTTCTTTTGCTACAATTTTTCCTATCTGTACGTCGAACTCCATTTCCTATCTAATACATATGTTCAATATTTATAAGGTAACATGATAATTGTAATAACTAGTTTTTGGTTGTGTTGTCTGTAGAAGCATTTGCCAGGTGTTCATCATGCAATCTTTTTAGCATACAAGTTATGAATGCATGTTAAATTACTTCTTAGACAAGCCAGTGACAAATAGAATCATCGTCTAGTTTGTACGATATTGTTCTAGTAGTTTCACGCCATGAGGGAGTATCTCTCCAAGCTCATTTAAAGAAAAAGTGAAAAATGTGTAACAGTATTGACAAGTAAATTGTGCATTGTTGGTTCTATATGCGAGTACTTAAAATGTTTATACAATATACAGTACAATCTTGTAGCAATGATGTACAAAGTTCAAATACTGCATAATGTGATAATATTAAACACATTTACACAAAATACATTATTGTCGTATAGTTCTTACGTTTGAATTACTTTTGTGTTATCAAATTAAATTCCTCTTATTTTTTCTTATTTTTGTGTATTTGATGTAACTCATATCGTCATAACAACAGAAATCAACACAAGCAAGACAGATATTGTTAAGGACAATGATGACTTTTCCAAGAGGTATGTTTTTGTTTTATTTATTGTCCTTCATTATATTTGCATTACAAAACCCGTTGTGTTTTTTTGTTTTGCCATAACTTTAATGTATTATAACTAAAAGAAAATATTTTTCAATTTCCATGAAACATATGACACTTAGAGATTCAGATAAGGACAAAAATTATAAGGAAAAAATTACTTTGAACATTTCTATAAAACATTTGCATTTGTTGAAACTAAAATCTATTTAGAATTTATGCACACTAATAATGAATTTTTGTTCGCTTATTTTGTTTTCATTAGAAAATTCTTACTTAGTTTCAATTATATTGTTCTTTTAATTTGTGATTTCAGTGTATTATTTGTGAACAAGAAAAAAATATAAAATTCGAATGATGTCACAGTAGAGATGAACGAGAGTGTAGAGATAACAATGAGCAATACTATAGAAACAAATATTGCAACAGAAAAAACAAGAGCAACGGAATCCAGTGAAGAAATAAAGGAAAATAAGTACTTATGGGCACATTTAATTAACTATGTATCAAATTTATTTTATTTTCTCTTTTTGTTCTTTTTTTTTATTTATTTCAATTCAATTCTCCTTACTAGGAAAAAAAGAAATCAAGTCTACACCATTGTTGATCAAAGATATCAGTAACAATATAACTGGGAAGATTTTGTGAAGATTTTTGGAGATAGAAAATAAGAAAAAAGCAATACTCTATGTAGACTTAAGAGATAAGAAAGCAGAAATGATAATAACATTGCTTGTGCCAACACAACTAATTGAACAACATGAGTAAAAAATTATTTCAAATGTCGTTGTTTCTATTAGAGATTTAAAAATAATTCCAAAGCATAAATATGACAGTGGTGATTGTGAAAAAACTATTTTTCTAAATAGTTTTAGCAGTGTAGAAAATATTTGTCATGTTTGTGCAGAGTATTGATTATTTCCAAATATGATGATTGCAAATATGTCGCATAAGGATGATGTGTTTCCAGTTTTGTTAGGTCCTTATAATACTAGTGTATCCTCCTTATTTTTATTGTTAATATAACCCCCTTAATGTTATTATATTGCTACATAGAGGCCCACTATTATTATTGTCGTTCCCTTACATTATTATTGCTATGTAGGCTCTAATTATTTTGTGACTCCTTAGACTCCTCTATATAGAAAGGAGGCCTTGTCATTTATAGCATGCAAAAATTCTTCATTTATGTGATGTAAAGGAGATTTCCCCCTCGAAAAGGCTAATTTCCAAGTCATTGATCTATCGTTTCTTCTATTTTGTGATCTAGTTGCATAACATTTGGTATCAAAGCTTTGGATTCTAGTGTTTCAATATTTAAAATAGCCCATCTTGGAATTTCGCTATAAAAAAATTCAACGAGGTTTCAGAAGTTGAAATATTGATCATGTGGATCTAAAATCTTGATGAACTTCATGTACAAATTTCAGATCTTTGTTCGCTATATTTTCTGATATAGGTTCAAAGAAGTTATGGTTTTTGCATGCTCTAGAATTCAATCTCAAATAGGTGACCTAGGGAAAATTATCATAACTTTATCTCCAAGCATTGGATTTTAATTTTATAAAATGAGACTGAAAATGAACAGACTTTAGTTTTTCTTGTATAATTTTAAGCACCGAAGGTCGAAACAGTCACACGTGACATTCTGTACAAGTTCACTCTACTGAATTAGTCTGTAATCAAGTCATCATGGGATATTGGGCATAATGTTTTCTTGAAGAATCCAATCTTAGTATAATTTTCAGCATTGGGAATAAGACTCAAATTTCTACAAAAGGACAAAATTTCATATCTTGAAGATCCAAAATTAAATAGATACACCAATTTCAATATCAAGCTCCTCAAAAGAAAGAAAAAGGAGTGTATTGTTTTTTTAAATTGCATAACTTTTGTTTGAAAAATTAGTTTGAAGTGATTCAAAGGGCATAGTGAAGCATCTATATCATTGTTTGATTCCAAAATTCCTCAAAATAAAAAAATGGACACACCTAGTAAGCAACCACAAATATCTACTATGACGCATGAAGAAGAGGAAGAAATGCATAATGATATATCAAAATTACGAAACAAAGTGCGACAAATTTTACTCTCGCAAAGAGTAACAAAAAATGAACTAGAAGCTAAGATGGATGGTTTATAATAAAAAATAAAAGGCAACATGAAAGGTGTTGTACCTTAAGAAACCAATTTCCTGGTTGTAGAGAAATTGTGCTTAAGACATTAATTAATATTATTTAGTGTCACTTATTTGTCACTTAGATATATGTTGTGTTCTCGAATGAAAGACCTGGAGACTTGGTTTTTACTCTCAATACTTAGGTAACAAGGAAATATCAGAATGTCATTTGATTAGCTGAATATGAATGATAAATGAAGAAAGCTTAAAGAAGTTAAAAATAGTATGCTGCCTTACGCAGAAACTACTATCTGTAACTTAGAAGAATTATGAAGGTGAGAATTGAATCATGGACAATATGTTGTTTAACACAAAACCCTCTATCTATGACTCTTGGAAAAGTTAAAGATAATATGTTGCCTTGCGTAGAAACTACTATCTATAACTTAGAAAGAAAGGTGAAAATTTCAAGTACAGGAGCTCTCTTTTAAGGAAATTTAACTTTATCTACCTAAGCAAATAAAGACCTGCAGCTCAATACCGTACTTGAAGGAAGAAAACATAAGATGGCACATAACAGAGAAGTCACAAAATCATACCCAACAAATGCATGGAAACTTCTGATTCTTCATTAATCAACAATTATATCATGAATACAATGGCCTTGTCTCCGGGTTCTCCAAAATTCGAACCCCTTCTTTGTAAATTTTCTTCTTTTTATACATTGTGAAACGGTTGTTGATTTCTGAAACTGCCCAAATTATTTAACTGCTTCTCTAACTATATGAAGTAAAAACTATTACAAAATTTTACAGAGGGTAAAGACATCTCAAAGAACATAAAATAATAGAAAATAACTGAACATGACAATGATTGCTCGCTTTCGGCTCTGTTAATCTGTTGTTGAGTTCCTCTGTATATGCCTTAATAATAGTTAATCCGCTTGAATCATAATAAATTGTGTTTGACTTGTGAATAACCTAGGCTTACGCATGTATCGGATGCGTTTTGATTAGCCAAAACACCAGAAAATACACCCAATTTCCTTCCTCTTCAAATTCGGCTTTAACATTAATTTTTCCGTTTACACAGCGAAATCGACGCAAAACACACAAAGCAGAACTAAAAGGAATTAACTCTTCTTAATAAATCTATCGGATCCGTCTGTTCAGTGCTTCGTTGACTTCCCATAACAAATCGCAATCGGTGCTTTCCATTGTTATATCAACCCAATCCCTAATAAATTGTGACAAGACGGACGAGCCGGAGTTATAAGACATAGCATATAAACTATCGGGTCTGGAATCTTTATCGTTGATCGCAATCGGCAAGACCATATACATATACAAAGGCGCTTTGCGATATGACAGACGCACCAGAGTTATAAAACATAATATATACCATATCGGGTCCAGTCATCGCATATCGCAATCGGCAGAACCCATATATATAATATATATAAATAATATATTATATATAGATAAATATATATATAATATATATATATATATATATATAATATATATAGATATAATATATATATCGGGTCTATCATTTGGTACAAGCCCTGAAAGCTTTTATAACTTATGTGCTACAGTCACAAATCATTGCTTATGTGCCAAATGTTGTAGTGAAAGATGTATTACTACAGGGAGATGTAGAAGGCAGAAGAGGAAAATGGATAGCCAAGATCCAAGAATATGATTTGGACACAAAACCCACAAAGTTGGTGAAAGGACAAGGATTGGCAAAAATGTTGACAGAATCAAACTTTCAGGCATTGGGAATCAACTTGCTGGCACTTGTGGATTAGAAAGCAGCTAAATAAAGTGAAGGGAAGAAAGATCCCGGTATGAAGATCAGGTATAAATTTTTGTGTTCAGAATGGTATAAGCATATAATTCATTATTTGTGCTTTCTTTCCTATCCCCAATCCTTGTGTAGAAAAAATTATAGGGCACTAAAGATCAAGGCACAACCATATGTGATTGTGGAAGGTAGATTGTATTGGAAGGATCCTACTGGAATTTTATTGCTATGTTTAAAAGAGGATGAATTTACAGAAACAATCAAAGATTATCATGAGGGTTTATGTGGAGGACATTATAGTTGGAAAGTAACTGCACATAAGATCCTTCAGGCAAGATCTTATTGGCCTACTTTATTTGGTGATACATATAAGTTTGTTAGAATTTGTCAGAAGTGTTAGCTTTCTACTGAGAAAAAGAGATTAGCCCTTTTACCTTTGATTCCAGTTTTCATAGAGGAGCCATTTAGGCAATGGTGATTGGACTTTGTTGGAGAAATCAATCCACCTTCAAGTAGACAACACAAGTGGGTTCTCACAGTAACTGATTATTTCACCAAATGGGTAGAGGCTATACCTACTAAGAAAGCAAATGATCAGATAGTAATGAAGTTCTTGGAGGAGAAAATTTTCAGCAGGTTAGGATGCCCCATCAAAATTATAACAAACAATGCTCAAGTCTTCAATTCAAGTAAGTTTATTGCTTTTTGTCACAATTATAATGTTACTTTTTCCCATTCAGCGGCTTACCATCCGTAGGGAAATGGATTATCTGAATCTACTAACAAAACTTTGATGAAGATCCTAAAGAAAACCATTGCAGAAAATCAAAATGATTGGGATTCTAAGTTAAACTTTGCTCTGTGGGCTCCTAGAGTAACTATAAGAAGATCTATAAGGAAATCACCTTTTGAATTAGTATATGGAACTCAGGCTCTGTTTCCAATCCAACTTGTGAAACCAGTGATTGCAATGATTCAGGAGGCGAAAGAAGAACCAAATACTTTGATAAGAAGAATGAATAAGGTGGTGGAGCTAAGTGAGAACAGGGACAAGGTAAGAGACAACTTGATTATGTATCAATCCAAGATGAAAAATATTTTTGATAGAAAGTCCAAGGAAATTGATTTTAAAGTCGCAGATTTAGTATTGAGATGGGATACCAAAAGAGAAGATAAGGGTAAACATGGGAAGTTTGATCCTCTCTGGTATGGCCCTTTTAGAATTGCTAAAGTAAGATCCAATCATACCTTCATTCTTTAGAATCTTGATGGTGAAACTCTACAGCTTCCTATCAATCGGCAATACTTAAATCACAATCGCAAATCACAATGGGCAGTTATAACATAGCACCTTAGCTTTGGCCAATTGTGATTCGCGATAGTCAAACCCGAAACACATATATATATTATGTTTAAAACCTCGGAACCACAAAATACTAAAGGAATGAACGAACGAGATTAACCAGAAGCACTGGTGGAAGAGAAATCCGAAGGTGCATCACCTCTGTCGATGGTCGAAGATCTACGGTCATCAGGCGCGAACAAGTCCAGGCGTTAACCAAGACGAAGGGTGGATTTAAAGCTATAAGCAGGATTTCGGGCAGATGCAAAGTGGTAAATGGTATTTAGAGGAAAGCCCCGATTCCATTCAATAGTTGACACGTAGCACTAGAGGAGAGAGAAAAACCACCCATTTTGGGTGGGTAACTCTCGTGCAAGTAGTCCACCCGAAATTGATATCAACCATCGGATCCTAGGGTTGAAATCTATGGTGGAGAATGGCTGAACCCAAAAATATATGCATTATGTTTTAAACCTCGAAGCATCTGTTATTTCACATATTGTTAAGTTTTGTAGTGATATATCTTTTGAAAGGGTCGATTGCAATTTGCGATGGGAAGTCAATGGAGCGCTTAAAAGGCAGAACCGATGGGTTTATGCAACAGATTTGATTATTTTTTAGTTCCGCGGTAAACTAAAGGTTTGCATTAATTTCGTTGTAGAAAGGGAAAATCAGCGTTAAAGTCGAGTCCAAAAAAAAGCAGTTGGGCATGTTTTCTTTGTTTTTTGGCCAATATAAGCGCATCTGATATATACGTAAGCCCCAGTATATGCACAAGTCAAAGTTTAATGCAGTGAATTACGGTTTAAATGGATTAAGCATTATTAAAGCATCCATAGAGGAACTCAAGAGCCGATTAACAGAGCCGAAAAGCCAACAGTGATTTTCATCTTCTAAGTTCAGTTATTTCCTAATACTTCATGTTCTTTGAGGTGTCTTTTACCCTCTGTGTAATTTTTGTAATAGTTTTTACTTCAGATAGTTAGAGAAAGAGTTTAGTAGTTTGACAGTTTCAGAGATCAGCAACTGTTTCACAAATGTATAAAAGGAGGAAGATTTACAGGGAAGGGGTTCGAATTTTGGAGAACCCAGAGACAAGGCCATTGTATTCATGATATAATTATTGATTAATGAAGAATCAGAATTTTCCATGCATTTTTTGGGTACGACTTTGTGACTTCTCTGTTATGTGCAATCTTATGTTTTCTTCCTTCAAGTATGGTAATGAAGCTGCAGGTATTTATTTTCTTAGGTAGATAAAGTTAAAGTTACTGAAAAGAGCGCTCCTGTACTTGAAAATTTCACCTTTCTTTCTAAGTTATAGATATTAGTTTTTGCGCAAGGCAACATATTATCTTTAACTTCTCCAAGAGTCATAGATAGTAGGTTCTGTGTTAAACAGCATATTTTCCATGATTCAGTTCTCACCTTCATAATTCTTCTAAGTTACAGATAGTAGTTTTTGTGTAAGGTTGCATACTTTTTTTAACTTCTTTAAGCTTTCTTCATTTATCATTCATATTCAGCTAATAAAATGGAATTCTAATATTTCCTTGTCACCTAAGTATTGAGAGTAAAACCAAGTCTCCAGGTCCTTCATTCGAGAACACAACATATATCTAAGTGACAAATAAGTGACAGAATAATATTTATTAATGTCTTAAGCACAATTTCTCTACAACCAAGAAATTGGTTTCTTAAGGTGCAACAAAAGGCTTGAAGGATGGTTTAAAATCATATATGGGAGTTTTTAAAGTAGACATGGATGCGATGAATGTCAAATTGGAAGGGTTGACAAAGTTGTTGCAAGAAAGGCTTACTTGTGGTGACAAGGTAATCCATGAAAATCATGATGGGAACAAAAGGAATATGAATTATAGTTTTAGAGATGCTAGTTTTGGGTTTAAGACCCACCACAGTCCAAATATCGACATGAGGAAGTTTGATGACAAGGATCCAGTAACATAGATACTATAGATGGAGAAATTCTTTGATCTACATGATGTGCCACACACATAAAAGGTACGCATTGCATCTTTGTATTAGGAACAAAATAAGTTTGTGTGTTATCGATGGATTTGTTCTCATAAATCAATTTTCACTTGGACAATTTTTGCATCAGAATTGGTAGCACATTATGAGGATACAAAGAGAAATACCTTCTTTAGCCAATTGATAAATCTCAAAACAAAAAGGTTCAATGGTGGAGCACATTGAGAACTTCCAAAGATTGAATATCAAGGTAAATGATATTCTACATGAGCATAGGATTGATGTATTCATATGGACTTTAAAGGATAACATCCAACATGAGTTTTTCCTTTGGGAACTTGATTCATTAGAGAAGGCATTCAATGTGGAAAGAAAAGTTGAAAGAAAAATTATGGTAACGAGGAAGTATACCACTCACAACCATAAAGAAGGAAGTCTTGATACTCCTAGCCTCCCACAACCTACAAGTTTGAGATCACAACAACTATAGGAAAAAGAGAGAAAAATGGCTTTGTTGAAGTTGTGATAGAAAATACACTAATGGTGATAAGTGAGCTAAGAAGAAATTAGTTTACATCGATTGTGAAGAGGAGGAAGATAAGGAACAAGAAACATTAAAAGAAGAGGATCTACACTAGGAAACAACCCCAGAGAAAGAAGAAATGAATCTGACCATATCTTGTAATGCATTGGCAGGAATTACTACTCCTCAAACTCTCAAGATAGAAGGATATATCAAGAAAAAAAGGTAATAATGTTGATTGATTCTGGTAATACCCATAATTTTATTCATTGTAATAACCAATAAATTGAATTACTTTATATAAATAGCACCATAGTGTCAAGTGATGGTTGCAAATGGAGGAACTATAAATTGCTCAAGGAAATGTCATAATATGAATCTAACCATGGGCGAATATGTATTGAATATTCCAATGCTTTCCATTCCAATGGGTGGTGTTGATGTTGTATTAGGAGTCCAATGGTTAAAATCTTTGGGGATGATAACTTTTAATTTTCAAGAACATTTCTTGAAATTTTCCTAGGAAGGAAAGGAAATTGAATTAAGGGGCATCATAGGGAAACCAGGGAAGATAATAAACTCTAATGGCATGACAATATTTTGAAGAAAAACAATGAGACATAATTTCACAATGATGCTCACTAGATGTTCAAACATAGAAATAATCCATTTCTCCTTTTCTCCATATCTCCATAGAATGTTGGAAAATCATTCAAAGGTATTTGAGACTTCCAAAGGCCTCCCACCTATTCGTGATCATGATCATGCTATTCACTTGATTCCAGGAAGCATTCTTACATCAGGCCTTACAGATATCCCTATGGCCAAGAGAGTAAAATTGATCGTATGGTTGAAGAAATGCTAGAGGCCAATATAATTCAACCTAACCAAAGTTATTTATCTCCTCTAGTAGTATTGATGTACAAGAAGGATGGATCATGGTGTATGTGTCTAAATTATACAGAGCTCAACAAGCTCACTATTAACGATATATTTCCCTTTCTTGTCATTGATGAATTGTTGGATGAATTACATGGAGAAATTTACTACACCAAGCTAGATCTTTGTTCAGGATATCATCAAATTAGGATGAAGATTGAAGACATTCTAAAAACAACATTTAGAAATCAGGAAGGTAATTATGATTTTTTGGTCATGCATTTTGGCCTTACTAATGCACCTTCCACATTTCAAGGTCTGATGAATTCCATTTTCAAACCCTTCCTTAGAAAATTTGTGTTAGTATTTTTTTTATGTATTAATCTACAAAAAGTCTTGGAAGGATCATATTCAACACATTGACAATGTGCTCAAACTATTGGAGGAGAAACAATTATATGCAAAAACCTCCAGTTGTTTCTTTCAAGTACAAGAGGTGGAATATTTGGGTCATATTGCATCTCATGAGGGTGTTAAGGTATAACCTAACAAAATTAAATCCATTAAGGAATGGAAAATCCCCACAACCCTGAAGAATCTTTGATAATTTCTCAGGTTGACAAGGTATTATCACAATTTTATTAATAATTGTGGGAGAATAGTAGCGTCTCTAACAACATTACTGAAGAAAGATGCCTTTTCTTCTACTCCAAAATCAACTAAAGCCTCTGAACATATTAAAGAGGAAATGTTCCAAGCATCGATCTTAGCTACACCAGACTTCACAAAACCTTTATTATGGAATGTGATGCCTCAGGAAATGGAATTGGAATTGTCTTAATGAAAGAAGATTTACACAGCATTTTGTCATTGTCCATATACTTCCCATTCCTTGATCTTGGAGGACCTCTATAGTGAACCTCGCATGCTTTACCTTCATGGAGAAACTCACATTATGTCCCTCTCCATGAGCAGATCATTTCCCTTTTGCACCATTTCCCTTGAAACTTTTGTTTTTCCCAATCTACAAGACCAGCGCTAATGACCTTTGTCTCCCCCACACCAATGTGCAGAGATTAGCACTATTCCCCATGTCGATCAGTGTGACTGAGTTGTGTTCCAATGGCACCGATCCTGTTACAGAAATTTTTTTAAATTAGAGTTGAAGCTTCCATCTCCAGAATCTCTGTAACAAAAGTTTGGTAAATGGTTTGGCCGGATGGGGTCGAGGATGACAGTTTGGGCTCCTTTCCCCTATAATGATGGAACTGCCTCAAGGGATAAGTCCTTCTCCCATAATAAGAGGATCCATCTCCCATCCATCTTTCCTATATAAACCTCCCTTCTCCTTAAGCACAGACTAGGGTGAAAGTCACAGTTAGAGTTTTGGCCATGTGTGAGTATATTATTTTAGACAACCAAGCTATTACTAGTTGTAGCCATCTAGTTGTGTGAGGGAGAAGTGTGTTTGGTTTGGAGTGAAGCCTAAAGGGAAGAGTCTTTAAACTATTGTTGTTTGAAGCCATCATGAAGTGCTAGCAGAAGTGTGTGGGAACCTGGTCTTGTGAGAGGAAGACTACGATGTCAAGACAAATGGTTGTGATCTCTCTTTGAATATTAATATATGCAACTATCGATTGATTTCCTACATGTTTTGTAATATTACATATTTGTGTCTTAATGCTTCTTGACTTATTAAGTAGGTTGAATTGCAATTTGTCTATTATTATGTTTGTGTGTTGTTGTTGTTTACTTGTTTCAGGAGCTTGAAGAAGGAAGCGAGAGATCACTGGAGTAAGCAAGCGAGGAGATAATCAAGCAAGATAGGCGACCAAGAGGTAGGCCCTCTTGAATGGGTCTAACCTAAGTAAATCTTCCATAGAATGTATTTGTTGTGGCTAGACCCATTATCAGGTTAGAGGAATTCGTTCGTGTCTGCACTTATAATTTTACTTCACCACAAATTGGCGACTCCACTAGGGAGATCCCATCCTTTTGTTTGTTTTGGATTTCATGATTTCGTGAGAACTTTGCTAGTTTCACGTTTTCCCTTTTGTTCTATTGCTTTTCTCCTACTTACTGGCCTAAGTCTAAAATCCATGGTAGCAGATCTGGTCCCTATTTTGAAATTTTTTTATTTTTTTTCTTAGTTCCCTCGGAAATCGCGTCTAATTAGCTGAAAGTCACATCAATCAACGTGAATTGTGAAGGAACTGTGGCCCCAACCCACCTCTGGTGCTCGTTGTCGATTAGTCAGTCGCATCAATCCCTATAATTGAAGATTATGGCTAGACCCCAATCTTGGCCAGCGTATTTTGTTCTTGTGTTTTTGACTCTGTGAGACTTTTGGTTGTTTTCTCCCTAATCATAAAGCCACTTTTTGTTTGGTTTTTGCTTGCTTGTAGGCTTGTCATCTTGTTGTTTGATTGATCAAGCCATTGAGTGGCCAATGACACTAGGACATTGAGTTAGTCGTCCATTCAATAGCTTGTGGACTCATTGAGTCTAGTTGTAGGTGCGTCTGCTCCTTGCATTTGTTTTTGGTCCTCTCTATGACTTTGGCCTCTTTTTGCACAAGTTTGAAAAAGTTATGTTTACTAGTTTGAACATCTTTTTCCAGCATAGATTACATTGTCGGTCTTGTGTTTGGTAAAGTCGGTCTTTCATTGATCTGAATGAACTTCTCTTTTCATGTTTGCATCTACTTGAAAAGATCATAGTCTCGACAAGTTTTCATTAAAAGATTGTATGCAAAAAGTTTGTTTCGTTGTTTCATGAGAAAATATGAAATTCTAGCTTTTTGCATCATCATGATTAACATCTCTTAAAAACTAGAATTGCATCAACATTTGAAAATGAAGAGGATTTTTTTTCATTTCGAAAGGACTGATAGATAAGTGCTTGTCAGGAAATTAGGAATTGGAATGCATTTTTCATTAGTTTATTTTTCGAAAAAGTGTAGTGAAAGATCATTTCGTTTTCAGTTGCTTGATTGTTTACATTTGATTGAGTATTTTCTACCCTCTCTAGTGTAGGCATTTCATCGATTTGAAAGGGTCTTGTCCCATTTAGTTGCATCTTAGGTTTTTCGAGTAGCACCGCTAAGACCTGAAAACTGAAACTTAACTCAAGATCAACTCTAAAATGAATTCAATTAACCTAAGGTGCATTTGACATTAACGATCACATCTAGAAGGTCTAGGCTAGAGATGTGTTCTAGTGTCTGTAAACCTAGCAGCTGTCATTAGCTTTGGCATTAGACATCTCTAGCACATATTTGTGCTCCCTGTACCGTCGTGTATATAATGGGATACCTCACTAGGCTGCAATCCTTTTATCCTTAGGAAGCCAAGTCATCCGCCTTGCAAATGTGATACACCAAACACAACATTTGGGGAGATTTCCTGCTCGTACTTCTTGGTTCGCCGGGAGGTATTCTGCAGTTCATGGTTTCCTGGTAATCCTATTTACCTAGATCAACCAGAGTAGTCATTTGATATTTTTGACTCATTAAACTTAAAAGATCATCCGATCACTTGTCCTTTCGAGCTCATTTCCAATCGAAAGCGATAGAGTCATCTTTGTTTCTTTCTCGACTCTTAAAAAATGAAAGAAAATTAGTCATTTATGCATCTTAAATAAGTGATTTCCCATGATCCAAAACATCCTGTTAGATTTTTCACCAAATCGTGAGTTCCCTTAAAAGGACATTTTAAAGCCTTGAAGTTATTTGTTATTTCGACTAAGACAAGGTCATTGTGGCTGAACCATCTGGTTCACCCATTTCCTATGCCTCTCCTCCATCTGAAAAATTGTCCAAGGAGCTGCTTCCTGAGTTAGCAGAGCCATTTGAGGACCAAAATGTTGAACTCGCTATTGTTTTGCGTGTTCAACCATTATCATCTCGTCCTCCACCTACTTTCCATTTAGGTTCATATGTAGATCTTGACCCGGAATCTCTGGATAATCTTGTTCGAACTCTAGAGAACTCGTCGACCACTGACGATCAACTTGGACTAGTTATCTATCCTCCGAACCCTCTATTTGACGTTGTTGAGATATCACCACAAGACCCTTACAATCCGTACGATCAATCGGGTGTTCCTTTGGAACTATCCCCCAATGAACGTTTGGTTGTTCATCGTCATTTATTTTCAGACATGGAACCTGAAGGTGATGCTCTAGTCACCTCTCCCGATGCGTCCAAAGTCTCAACTCCACACACTGTTGAGGGGGAAGAATTGCAATTGCAGTTCCCTCCAGAGGGTTTCCCTTATTCAGAAGGTATTCTCGCTAGCTTGCCACCCGGCTATGTGTCTTTGGGACACTTAGTTTCAGGAACACCTAGTGCCTCATCACTCTACCATAATTTTGTTTGGGCGTCAGGCGTCAGGCCTACGTCAGATCCGTTCGT
The DNA here is from genome assembly GCA_000404065.3 of Pinus taeda. NCBI lineage: Eukaryota > Viridiplantae > Streptophyta > Pinopsida > Pinales > Pinaceae > Pinus > Pinus taeda. The sequence continues at coordinate 60,439 of APFE030409343.1, read as the reverse complement.
CATGAACATGACTTCCCAACCAATTGTTACTTCAGCCCCGGTGCAACCCACCATCCCGACCACTCTTGTATCATCGATCCCAGTTATGCGCCAGTCTCAACCGGCGGTTTCAAATATTGTCTCTGCTAGTTCTTTTGTCCTATTAGTTAGTGGCCAGATTATGCCACTGCCTGGGGGGCAGAACTTGAATGTCTCTATGGTGTCAGGTGCCACTAATGTGAGTGGCTCACAAGCTCACATGCTTGGTATAAACCAGCCCTCTTCTGGTATTATTTACAACCCTCCTGACCCTACTGGATCAAGCAATGTCCAGTACCAAAAGGTTCAAAATCCTGGTGGTCCATCTAGATCAAGAAACGTCCAGTATCAGCAGCCCTATGGGGCTCAGGTCCAATACCAAAATCCTTACGTTCCATATGGTTCTCAAGGATTGGTTAATCAACCTTACACCATCCCATTTGGGCAGTACATCTAGCCTGGCTACGGCCAGATTCAGTTTGGTAACTTCCCGAGCATTGTTCAAGTACCCTTGCAATAACAAGGATAGCTTTTGCAACAACCAATGTAGCCTTTTTTACCGCAAGGGCAACCTTTGTTGCAACAAGGGCTTTCCATGCAACAGCAAGGGTAGATTATCTCGCAGCAAGGTCACCTGCAACAAACACAAGGTCATTCCTTTCAATAGTTGCAACAGGCCGCGCAGCAGCAGATACAATATGCTCTGCATACCTCTCAACCCATACCCTCACAGGGCCAACCTTTGCAAACCCAGGGACAAATTTTGCAACCACAAGGTCAGAAAAACCAACCTAGGCAGTAGCAACCATTGTATACCTATCAATAAGGGCAACCCTTGTAGGGATAGGTTCAAGGTCAAGTCCTACAGCAACAGGGTCAGAATCCTCTTGTCCAGAGCCAACAGGTTCAAATCCTACCAGCCAAGGGCACCAGGTACAAAATCCCTATGTCCAAGGGCAACAAACGTATCAACCTTATGCCCACAGACTGCAGGTCTAGAACCCTCTTATTTAGGGACAACAGGCCCAATAGCCCTATGTTCGAGGACAATAGGTCCCATACCCATATGTCCAAGGTCAACAGGCTCAGCATCCTTTTAACCCATACGTTTCTTATCAGCAATCTGTGCATGGACAATTTCAAGGTATTCAAGGTCTGAATCCTCCCTTTGGTCAAGATAATCCACAATGGGGGCAACCTCAAATGCCATATGCACTACGGGGTCAAAATCCTTACTAGCAGGGATGGGCTCCTCTTTATGGGCCCGCCTATTGACCTCCCATGCATTTTAACACTCAGTTTCTAGATGTATCGTGTCTTACAAATGACCTGATCCTCCATTCGCCATACTGGCCTCCAATGTCATCCAAGTTACCATCAGATTGCCCAAAGTTTGATGGAAAAGCTAAAGAATATCCTCAGGCCCGTGTGATGACATATCACCTCTAGTGCTCGTCGAACTCATACGTGGATGATTCTATTCATCTTCATCTTTTCCAATGAACCATCATGGGTGTCGCAGCGAAATGGTACATCAAGCTACCTCGAAGTACTTTTCATGACTTCAATTCGTTAGCCATGGCCTTTCTCATGCATTTTTAGTTGTTGTTTCGTTATGAAATGAGCACCTATCTACTCACATCACTTAAGCAAGATACTGTGATGCACCTCTTTGATTATATCCATGAATGGAGACATAGACGTCGACTGATCAAGTTTGAGATAACTAATCAGTTGCTCACTGAATGGTTTACCAAACCATTCGTAGCCCCAATTTCTCAAGATATTGCCATGAGTGGATGCATCATTGAAGAGCAATCCATCGCTCGTGCCCAATACTTGGACCTAGTCTACTCTCAGCCTGGCACCTTATACGAATTATTACCCAATGCTCCACGGCCATCATCCAATCTCGCGACATCGAAGTCACTCATTGTTCCTCTCGTTGATGGAGTTATTGGTTTAGTGTTATAGGCCCCTGCCAAAACTTCTTCCAAACAGAAGTTGGTCTGGAATACTACTCCCAACAGTTCATCTCAAAACCCTCCAAGCTCTGGTTAAACCTCAAAGGTCCACGTTGTCTAGTCTATCGCATTAGACAAATCCTCAAAAGGAAAAAATAAAGGCAAAGGAAAAGCTAAACTTGATGCCTTGAAACAAGGTCCTCCCAAATCATCTGCTGGCGAATCCTCTCAACGGAAACCCAAGTATCCTTGTCTCATCTATGAGGAGGATCACTATACGAAGGATTTTCCATGGTGATCTGAAGTTAGTCGTTTGCTCAATGGGACCCCTACAGTCCTCAAAGAGCCTTTTCTGTCTCAGCAGACTCAGATGGTAGACCAACCCCGATCCGCATCCTCTGGATCTCAAGTGTTCATGATGAGCACACCCATTAATGTGGCTACCCAATCGAAGGATTATCAAACTCCAACTCCCACAGTAGGGAAAGAAAAAGAACCTCCACCTTCTTCTTCTACCCCGAGTTCTAGCCCTCTATAGATCGAGCGCCCTAACCCTGATTCTGCTACACGTCTACCCTCTCGAGGTGTGTTATGGAAATCCTCGTATAATCCCAACGCTCGAGCCACTCAGCATTACAATATTGTTGAAGGTTTGGTTCAGGCACTATCAGCTATGTCGGCTCTTGAGGTACTCCAAAGCTGCCCATCACAGCATAAATCTTTGTTGTCAACTATCATGGGCATAGATCCCACCAATTCTAATTTGATCGGTTTTGATCTAGAGCATCATGTTCTGAAACTCCCTCATCAGATTACCTTTCTTATTCAGGTAATCATTAATGAAAATACCATCCACCACACTGTCATCAATGAAGGTGCTTCTACCTGCATCATGTCAACTACGTGCTGGAAGGCTATTGGTTCCCTTGCACTGAACTAGTCTCCGAACACATTGGAAGCTTTCGATGGATGCGATTCGTGACCTTTTGGTGTCTTACCCAACCTTTCCATCACCCTGGAAGGCAAGACAATGCAAGTCGAAGTAGAGATTGTTGATGCCAATCTCAATTATAATCTTCTACTCAGCCAAAGTTGGACTCATGCCATGCATTCCATGGCCTCCTCTTCATTTCGTTTGATCCGTTTTCCCCATCAAGGGAGGATTGTCACCATTGATCAGTTTTCTTTCTTTGCCTCTTCCTTGTCTGATGGCAATGTTCCATATGTCAAGCACCCTGGTGCTCCCTTTGAGAGTGTGGGGGCAGGTCTCTTCAAAGATTTTCCCTTAATGGGGATTTTTCCACTCCCACCTCATCATGTTGCCTATGTCAACATGATCTCAATTAGATCTGATCCCTAGGTCATACCTGTGCTAGATCTGGTTGATGCTTAGGGCAATGTCATGCCGCTTAGTCCCACCGAAGTTAATTACCTAGAAATTGTTTTGACTGCGAACTCTGCATCCTTTGATTCTCATATCTCGAATACCTCCCTCAATATGTATTCTCAATGCCCCCTGGCTTGGCGCTTTGGAATTATCTGATCCCTTAGCCGAGACATTCCTCGCCGATGAAGGTATCATGGAAATCATGTCTCTCGAGGAACCGCCATGGATCGATACCCATCATCGCTCCTCATTCCTGCCTTGCCCAGCGGTCGTGTCTACCTCTTTCAAAGAGTCCTCTTCTCCATTTCCACCTCCGACTATTACTCATGACGTATGGTCGGAATGAAATTTGGGTAATATTACCCAAATGATGTCGATTGAAATTTCTATCAAACCAAGTTTCGTTGGACACGTTCATATTGGGGTATCTTATTCTCCAGATGAGATCAAGACATATACCCATGTTTTTCAGGAATTCTATGATTTGTTTGCATGGTCTTACAAAGAAATGCCTGGCATTGATCCCAGCATTGTGGTGCATGAAATACCAATGTATCCAAATGTGAAACTCGTTCGCCAATGGCTTCATCTAGTGCACCCTAGGAAGGCCGTTGTTATTAAGGGCCAAGTCAAAAAGCTTCTCAAATTTGGGTTCATTTATCCCATTCCCCTTACGAACTGGGTGTCCAATATTGTCCCGATAACTAAAAAACAAGGCACAATCCACGTCTGCGTGGATTATCGAGATCTTAATCATGTTTTTCCTAAAGACAACTATCCTACACCCTTCATTGATCAAATCATTGATGAATGTGCTGGGAGTGAGATATTTTCCTTTATAAACGGTTTTTCTGGTTATAACCAGATCAATATCACACTGACCGACTGTTGTGGCCACCAACAACCCCCCTCCTTATATAGTGTTATTTATAATACTAAATAAGTGGGAACCCTTAGTCAAAAAATTTAAAAAATAAATTAGTGCTTATATTTCCTTTTGGATAAAACTTACCATCATGAACTTAGGAAAATACCTTTGAAAAATCTAAAAAGCTTAAGTTTCATGATGAAGAAAGTAAAGTCACTCCTTAAGAAATATCGCATCGTGCAAAGAATGATAGGATACCTTCTCATGAGCTAAAATTTTAAAAATGCGAGATTGCGACGCGAAACTCCATCGCATCGCATGCATCAATGAGCACTCACATTGGAAAACCTCAAAATTGCCGATATGTGATATCGCATATCGCATATCGCAAAAACACATAAAATACACATAACGATTAAACGATCTAGCAATCTTGAAATCTGCGATATTGTGATCTTGCGATCTAGCGATCTAGCGATATTGCGATAATGCGATGCAGCGATATAGCGATAATGTGATGCTTCGATCTGCGATGCAAATCGTAGAATCATTCCATCGCAGATTTTCTTGGCCCAATATTCAAGAAAAATCTTTTTCCATAAAACAAGAACTGGTCACGTGCTTTAATGTTAATTAATGTTATATGCCAGTGGTTAATAAAATATGGTTTTGTGTTTATCAAGGAGCCAGTTCAAGTATGGTGGCATGTTTTTGCATATATTTGGCATTTAAAGCTTTCCTGTCATTATTTTTATTATTACTTTCACCTCATTTGTAAAACTACAGGAACGAAGAACAAAAGGTTATGCAAAGCAGTATGCAGGAAACTATGAGGAAGAAAGGCAAGACTCCAAATTTCATCTGGGAAGGCACACCTGATCTACTTAAGGAAGATAATCCTAAGGTAATGGGAATTGCAGCAACTATAGGCCCATCAAGGTCATCTGAAACATCAATTACAAAGTTAGCTCATTCATTCCTACACTGGATAGCAGCAAGGCCCCAAATTCTCACATACACGGATAGTGTTGATGACAGAAATGAACAGTTTAAGACTTAGGTCAAGAGCTTACGGAATCATTATATTCACAAAGTTTGAGCTTTATATCTCCCAAAAGGCGCAAAAGGTGAAAAACGCGTCAAGGAAGCCCGAATCAAGAAACAAAGGCAGTTGCACATTGCTGATAAAATTGCTCAAAAAGGAAAGCTTCCAATTGCTCAGTTACCTGCAAACCCCAAAAAATTGCAAGAGGCGACGCTAGAAACAGAAAGCTAAAGAAATGGCAAAAGCAATTTCAGGGTTAATCAAGTTCGATTGGGAATAATACAGGGCATACATGGTAAAGTCACATAGTCAGCGGATGATTCCCAAATACGTCATCAATTCTGCCGAAAATATGGCGTCAGATCTTGCTAATTTTGTTCTCTCAGCACAATTATAAGCTGAAGTCGGTCAACCAACTCTTCTGAGGAAAATGTTGAATGCTTGTGATATTAAGGAGCAAAGACAGAAATAGTTAGATGTTAGATTTAATTTTAGAAATAGTTTTACTTTATTTTTGCTTAGAAAAAGGACGGTCATTTAAACCGCATCCTGAATTTTTGTAATAAGTTATTTTTAGTTTTAGTTAGTAGTATTTAAACCCTTCTCATGCATTTTAGAGAAGGGTCCAGAAATTTGTCAAAGAACTTGTCCTCAGAACATGCACTTTTGCACCCTCCGAGGAGGTTTTGATGAATGAATGGAACAGGATTTGTTAATGTTTGCATTTAATATCTGCTACTGATGTTGCACTTTTGTACTCTTAGTGGATGTTAGATCAAGGAGAGATAAATCATTTTCACTTGAAGCTCATGAGTAGGACTAGTTAGAAATGGTACTTTTATCTCTTAACCATTTCTGCTTATGTGTTAAAGTGATATTCAGTTTTATTTGTTTATATATTAATGTGTGAATGCCTGAGTTATGATTTGGCACTTTTGTATGGTGATAGCTATTTATTTATGCTTAATGTATGAATAGCTCATTATGCGATATGTTTTTCACAACTGTTTCGTCTAACTTTTTATACGAAGTGGTTCATCTTTGTTGAATTCTTTTCTCATAATAGCTTAATGATCTTTATTACCAGTTGTTATTTGAAATCTTTTTAGATCGCATAATAGAAGAATCACACCCCGGGTTAGTATAGACTTAAATGTTTTCTGCTTATTAGAATACAATAGCATAGCACTAGATTAAAGTTAGAATTAGAACATCTTAATTAGGAATCGTTAGATCAGAAACATCAAATTCTACACACACACACACTCATAATTGGGAAACTGGTCCCATATCCCCAGTCAGACCCGCTATACCAAACGAATAAGGAGCTGCCAACAAAGGTCTGGACCGGGCGAGTATCCCCCTTGTTGTAGACCCGATTTTCGGGGCTTCAACATATTTGGCGCTAGAAGGAGGGCCTGAACTATGAATGGCAATTAAATCTAAATCTAAATACCATTCTGAGAGTAAATCGCCCTCACCATCTCCCCCGACTTCTCCATTACACTTAAACACAGAGTTCGAAGTCACTAGAGCATCAACCTCCTGAAGTCGGATCTCTGATTCACAAACTTCGGCGATTTTCTATTTCTCCTCAAAGATCTGATAAATCTCAAGAAAGAGTGACTTCGCAATATAACCCTGCTCATCCCTTGACCAGATTAAAGAGTGAAAAGTTTGGCGTTCAACCAACCAAATTACCTCTACCCAAAAGAAAAAGAGCAAGGAAATCACCTAAAGAGTCTGATAGTGAGACTCTTTCATCATCATCATCCATCTCAACCTCTTCACTGCGAAGTCAACCATCCACTCCTCCACTTCAGATCATCATTCATCCACCCACTAGAACCCTCACAGGTCCTCTTAAATCATCTGCAACCATAATATCTTCATCTTCCCAACTGCAGGGATCATCTTCTGCACTTTCCTCTGTTAGTAGATCAGCGATGGCCTAAACTCCATGGAACAACCCTGGGGCAGTCTTAATGCCTGCACCCTTGAGTCAAATACTGGCCCATCCTGAGAAATGGATGCCTAAGTTTAATCCTGAGGCAAGCATGCTAGCAGAAGAGCATATAAACAACTTTATGCTATCCATTAATCTCAATGGGGTTACCAACAAAGATGTTGTTGTTCTACTTTTTCCTTATACTCTGCAAGGAACAGCGAGATCATGGTATTTCTCACTACCCTCTGGATCTATCACTAGTTGGGACATCTTCCAAGAATAATTCTTGACCAAGTTTGGTGATGACGGGTCTATGACAATGCTAATTAATGACCTATCCAACCTTAGGGCCGAATCAAGGGAACCTATCAAAGATTTCAATTTACGGTTCAATAAAATATTAAACAAATTCCTACTACTTCTTAGCCTAGTGAAGAAGTGTGAAGTGAATGGTATATCACTACTTTACCATCGAACATAACAATCTTCGTGGACAGGGCTAATAAAACAACTTTAGCCAAAAACATGAAAGAAGCAATAGCAATAGAAAAACGTATAATAGCCCTAGAAAAGAAATCCACGATAGAGGAATGTAAATCCAAGAAAGTCACCTTCAAAGAAGATTCCAAGAAGAAACAAGCGAAAGATCCATTCGATTTGGAAGGATTGCAAAAATTTTTGAAGACCATGTCCAATGAAATGGTCAAAATCAAGAATCAGGTAGCAGAAACTTCTTGAAAAAAGCCCTACAGAGCTTTTAAAAGAAGCCCTCCAATGGATTCAAAGCCTCCCAATGCTATTACAAGTGCTAAATCCGACGAAGAGGAAGAGGAAATTGCCACTGAAGGGAAAAATAATGAAGAAGAAGTTATAGAGTTACAAGGAATGTGGGATTTCATCCTCCCACAAGAAGAAGATCAAGAAGCATTCCCGGTTAGTACATGAAGTAGAAATCAGCTGGATCCTCCCCAAACTATCCCTAAGCCAAAGAGCGCAAGCTCTGCAACAAAGGATAAATTCACAACAAAGAAAACGATATCTAAAGCGACTCAAAGCAACCCAGTCCAAACAGATTCATCAACTCCATCTAAAACGCTGATCGTTTCGGATGAAATGGAGTACAATATTATAGAAGACATGAAAAATACTAGGGCCAATATCACTCTTTATGAATTGAGCAAGTTAAAGCATCAACAAAAGATAATGTTGAAAGAATTACATGTTGTGCCAGTTGCACCTTTGCCTACCGCTGTACTTTCTCAAGCTTCCCATAACATGGGAAGACCTCCAACTAATGCAACCAACAAGATTGATCCAACTGATATCGCCTTAATTGGAGGAAGATCAAGATCTCATACTCCCCCGTTTCTCCTTACTTATGAAATTTTCAATAAAAATGTACATAATTGCTTAGTGGATTCTGGAGCTTCATCGAATCTTTTACCAAAGTCCATATTTACCAAGATAAACGTTCAACCACATAAATCCGTTGTGCGCATAGTTCAACTAGATCGATCGCAAGTCGAAGTGATTGGCGAACTAAATCAAGTAAACATAAGACTGTCATCCAACCCAAAGGTATGTCAAGTTATTGACATTTTAGTTGCTGATATTCCAGAATTTTATGGCTTAATTCTTAGCAGGGATTGGTCATAAAGACTTCATGGATACTTCGCAACTGACTGGTCGCACATGTGGCTGCCCTACAATGGTAAACCAAATCAAATAAAAGTTGAACGAGAACTACATCAGAAATACATAGTAACAGAACTAGAGGGGGGAAATGAACCAGTATCATATAACAATAGCATTATTGGCAATTACTTAGTAGATTCTTTCCTCGGTAATTTTAATGCTCATACGTCACCTTACTTAGAACATTCTGTTTTATCCCAAGTCAAAAAAAATTCTCAAACGGATAGTTCAAAATGTATCAATTTTTAGATAGTCCTATAAATAAATCTTTGTTTTGGAAATTTTTTTTTGATGGTTCTAAATCTAACAAAGGAGCAGGAGCAGGATGTGTGCTAATTAGTCCAGAAGGAGATAAAATTATGTTAACATGTAGACTCGAATTTGATTGCACCAACAATACAGCAGAATATGAGGCTTTAGTCCAAGGGTTGTACAAAGCAATCGGGTTAGACATCAAGTACCTCCAAGTTTTCGGAGACTCTGAAATTGTAGTCAGATAGGTACGTAATACTATACACTGCTTATCAGTTCATTTAAAATATTATCAATCTTTAGTTCAAGATCTGACTAAGCATTTTATAGTATTTAATATTTCATCAATTCCCAGACTCCAGAATGCAAGTGCGGACCTTTTAGCTAACGTAGCTTCTAAGCTCATTCCTTCAGAAGATTTTAGTCCAGATAGATTCTCAATAGAATTAATCTTTAGACCTTCTATTCCTGATAACATCACAAATTGGAGAATATTCAACGACGATCCTGATATCATGAATTTCCTCACATCTGAAGGATCCTACTCCAATCAAATAATTGACAAAGACCAACATGATCGACAATTGCAACAACATAGCACTAACAATGCTATACTTAAGTCGGTAGTCAAGTTAGAAGACCTGTACGATTTGAAAGATCAGTTTAAAAGGTATACCAATTCAAAAATCCAAAGTTCAACTTTGAATTACGAATTAGTAAACCTAGGAACCGATGCCAAACCACAAAACATTAATCTAGACCTTGGCCTAGCGCCTGAAGAAAAATCAGCGTATATTCATCTTTTGAGACAATATAAAAATGTTTTTGCTTGGAACTATGATGAACTCAAAACATACGACACTTCCATCATCCAACATACTATTTCAATGATCGATAATAAAAAACTTGTCCAACAAAAGTTGAGAAAGATCCATCCCAATTTAGAAAATCAGATAAAGATTGAACTCAATAAGTTATTGAAAGCAAAAATAATCTTTCCCATCAGACATTCTAAATGGGTCTCCAATATGGTACATGTTAGAAAGAAAAACGAAGATATTAGAATTTGCATTGACTTTCGAAACCTTAACAAGGCCTGCCAAAAGGATAATTTTCCTTTACCACCTATGGAACAAATATTGCAGGCAGTGGTGGGCTCAGAATTAATGTCCTTCTTGGATGGATTTTCAGGATACAATCAAGTTTTGGTACATCCAGATGATCAATTAAAGACCACATTCAGAACTAAATGGGGCACATACGCATATCGAAAGATGTCGTTTGGTTTGATTAATGTTGGTGCCACATTTCAGAGAGCCATGGACATCGCATTCAAAGGTTTAGTCAATAAATTTGTAGTAATTTATTTGGATGATATAACCGTGTATTCCAAGAAACGAAGCAACCACCTTAGAGATTTAAAATAGATCTTCCAACGTTGTTTAAGGTATGGAATTTCACTTAACCCGAAAAAATATTTTTTCGCATTAAGTGAAGGGAAACTTCTAGGATTCATAGTGTCAAAATCTAGAATTCACATCGATTCCGACAGAATCAAAGAGATTTCAAAAATATCCCTACCTCACAACAAAAAAGCCATGCAATCTTTCCTTGGTCAGATCAACTTTGTAAAGAGATTTGTTCCAGATTTTTCAAGAATCGTGTCTCCTTTACAAGCCATGATTAAAGATGAACTCAAATTTTAAATGGGGCCAAGATGAACACAAAGCATTCAACCTGATCAAACAAGCTATTATTAATGCTCCATCTTTAGCAACTCCAAATTTTTCAGAGCCTTTTGTTTTATAGATATTTGCCTCAGATAGGTCATATGCTGCGATACTCACTCAAGCAAATCAAGAAAAAGCGAAAGCCCCAATTGCTTTTTTCAGTTCAAATTTACAGGGTGTTGAATTAAATTATTCAGATGTGGAGAAACAAGCTTATGCTATTTTCAAAGCAATCAAATATTTCAGACCTTTTCTACTCAAAACCCATACTAAAGTTATAGTACTGTTTCCAGTGGTAAGGAATCTTCTAGTACAGAAGGATGTGGGTGAGAAAAGGGCCAATTGGGTTACTGCCTTACAAGAATATGACATAGAAATCAAACCAGCAAACATTGTAAAGGTCAAGGCTTTTGCAAAATTATGGCTGGAGTGTCACGAATTTATGAAAATCCATCTACAGAGGTACAAATGTGCGAGGTAATCCTAAACGATGTTGATTCATTATACGCCAATATCATTTATTATCTTAAGAACGGATATGCTCCTTCACACCTTGATCATACTAAGAAAAGAGCTCTAAGGTTGAAAGCCAAACAATATCAGCTCATAAATGATATTATTTTTAGAATAAATTATGATTATGTTCTCCTTAGATGTCTTGAGAAATCTGAAGCTGAAAAAGTTTTGCAGGAACTCCACGATGGGCCAGCAGGCGGACACTATACTGGAGATGCTACTGCACATAAAATCTTGCACGCAGGCTATTACTAGCCCACGTTATTCAAAGACTCGCACAGTTACGTGAGGAAATGTCAAGTTTGCCAAACTACAGCTGGGAGACAAAAGAAGCCATCCTTGCCACTACATCCAGTTAACATTGAGCAACCTTTCAGTCAGTGGGGATTGGACATAATAGGTGAGATCGTTCCTCACTCTTCTAAGCAGCATAGATATATCCTTACAGCAACAGATTATTTTACTAAGTGGGTAGAAGCAGTTCCACTCAAGATGGCTAATGTTGAAAATATCATTGAGTTCATAGATCAATTTATAATCACCAGGTTTGGATTTCCTTCTGCTTTAATATTTGATAATGCATCATACTTTTTTGGAAATGCAATGACTGAATTTGCACTTAAAAGAGGATTCAAACTTAAATATTTGGCCAATTACTACCCACAGGGCAATGGGTAAGTTGAGTCTACAAATAAAAACCTAATCAAGATTATCAAAAGGCTAGTTGACCAAAATCATAAAATTGGCATAAGTCTTTAATATATTCTTTGTGGGCAGACCGAATAATGCAAAAAGCTTCCATTGGCACTTCTCCCTTTAATTTAGTTTATGGGAAAGAAGTGGTTCTTCCGACTCAGTTAGCAATTCCTTCTTTGTCTTTAGTTCAATACATTGATGAAGTACCAACTTCCTCCTTACAACTAAGACAAATGGAAATAATCAAATTAGAAGAACAATGAGAACAGGCTAAGAAAACCCATGCTCATCATCAAGCACTAGTAAAATCCTCTTTTGATTCAAACATAATGACCAGAAAAGTTTTTCAAATGGGAGATTTAGTTTTAAAATGGGACAAGGCTCATGAAGAAAAAGGGAAACATACAAAATTTCAAAGAATGTGGCTTGGTCCTTTTCAAATTGTAGAAGTCATAGGTCCATCAACGTTTATGTTACAGGATTTAGCAGGTAAAAGAGACTCTTTGCCTGTTAACGGACAAATTCTCAAGAAATATTTTCCATAGAAGATTATTCTTCTATTTTGTAGAGTAATTGTTTTTCTTTTCATAATAAAACCAGCTGTGAATGGTTACATTGGGCGTTTACGAATAAGATACCAATTCTCTTTCAGATTTTGATTTTTTCGCTTGTATAAATAGCAAATCTTTTGGAAAATTGATCTTTATTATTGAAAGATACAGTTAAATACTCTAGCCTAGATATGATACTAGTTTCAACTTCATAAAGTTTGATGAAAACAACCTTTAGTGAAAAAATTGTTCTATATCAGTGCAATGAAAGGTATCAATAACAAAATAAAGATTCTTTGTAGAACAGCTATTTCCAAAAACTCTACTATTGTCGTCCAGAGCTATCTTAAGGAAACAATGACTTCCTCCCTGCTAATGAAATCACAACTTTCAGAGGAACAATCCAAGGATACACTTCATCTTGAAGAATGAGAGGTCTCATCACGAGCCGGCTTATCATAATCACATATATTATAACTTGTTGAATTTTCCAAATACTGTACACCACAACAGGGCAATGACTCAAGAATGTTGCAATCAAAAGGCAAGGGGTCTCATCACGAGCCAGCTTGTTCAGCAAAGTTATAAATCAAGTGAATGACTATGTCATAAATTGGCTATCAAACCAAGACATTGTTCTTTAAGAGTAAAATAAAATCAAAGCAATAAGTGCGGATATGGATTCTTCTTTGAGAGTTGTAGGTTGCTTTAATTAGGATACAGGATCATTGCTGGGTAACCCTTTCGAGGCTTTAAACGCCTGCTGGCAGCAAAGGCTCTACCTACGACAAATGAGCATATTTAAAACTGGTTTACAGAGAAGACTTTGTTTTATCTTTACAGACCAAGTAATGACTGATGTAAATACAAGGACTAGCTTGAGGAAGCAAATAATCAAAGTTGAAAATAGTTGAAACAAAATGGCATTGACAGGTTAGGGCATAATGTACTTTATCTTTCCATAATAAAGTTTAACTTTCTGAAAAATTTTCTGTTTTGGAAGTTTAGAAAATTCAATAGAAAAACAGAGATAACTAGTTCTTCCAAGTGAATAGTCAATTCTTGTGGCCACCAACAACCCACCTCCTTATATAGTGTTATTGCTAATCCTAAATAAGTGGGGACCCTTAGTCAAAAAATTTAAAAAATCAATTAGTGTTTATATTTCCTTTTGGATAAAGCTTACCATCATGAATTTAGGAAAATACCTTTGAAAAATCTAAGTTTCATGATGAAGAAAGTAAAGTCACTCCTTAAGAAATATCGCATCGCTCAAAGAATGATAGGATACCTTCTCATGAGCTAAAATTTTAAAAATGTGAGATTGCGACGTGAAACTCCATCGCATCGCATGCATCAATGAGCACTCACGTTGGAAAACCTCAAAATCACTGATATGTGATATCGCATATCGCATATCGCAAAAACACATAAAATACACATAACGATTAAACGATCTAGCGATCTTGAAATATGTGATATTGTGATCTTGCGATCTAGCGATCTAGCGATATTGCGATAATGTGATGCAGTGATATAGCGATAATGCGATGCTGCAATCTACGATACTACAATGCAAATTGTAGAATCATTCCATCGCAAATTTTCCTGGCTCAATATTCAAGAAAAAGTTTTTCCATAAAACAAGAACCGGTCACGCGCTTTAATGTTAATTAATGAGTTATATGCCAGTTGTTAATAAAATATGGTTTTGTGTTTATCAAGGAGCCAGTTCACGTAAGGTGGTGTGTTTTTACATATCTTTGGCATTTAAAGCTTTCCTGTCATTATTTTTATTATTACTTTCACCTCATTTGTAAAACTGCAGGAACGAAGAACAAAAGGTTATACAAAGCAGTATGCAGGAAACTATGAGGAAGAAAGGCAGGACTCCAAATTTCATCTGGGAAGGCACACCTGATCTACTTAAGGAAGAGAATCCTAAGGTAATGGGATTTGCGGCTACTACAGGCCCATCAAGGTCATCTGAAACATTAGTTACAGAGTTAGCTCGTATATTCCTGCACTGGATAGCAGCAAGGCCCCAAATTCTCACATACACGGACAGTGTTGATGATAGAAATGAAGAGTTGAAGACTCAGGTCAAGAGCTTACAGAATCATTGTCTTCACAAAGTTTTAGCTTTATATCTCCCAAAAGGCGCAAAAGGCGAAAAACGTGTCAAGTAAGCCCGAATCAAAAAACTGAGGCAGTTTCCGATGCGCGATTAGCGCCTAGCGCTAATCGCGCATCGCTGATAAACTTGCTCAAAAAGGAAAGCTTCCAATTGCTCAGTTACCTGCAAATAGAGGCGATGCTAGAAACAGAAAGCTAAAGAAGAGGCAGAAGCAATTTCAGGGTTAATCAAGTTAAATTGGGAATAATACTGAGCATACATGGTAAATTCACATAGTCAGCGAATGATTCCCAAATACGTCATCAATTCTGCCAAAAAGATGGCACCAGATCTTGCTAATTCCGTTCTCTCAGCACAATTATAAGCTGAAGTTGGTCAACCAACTCTTCTCAGGCAAATGTTGAATGCTTGCGATATTAAGGAGAAAATACAAAAATAGTTAGATGTTAGATTTAATTTTAGAAATAGTTTTACTTTATTTTTGCTTAGAAAAAGGACGGTCATTTAAACCGCATCTTGAATTTTTGTAATAAGTTATTTTTAGTTTTAGTTAGTAGTATTTAAACCCTTCTCATGCATTTAGAGAAGGGTCCAGAAATTTGTCAAAGACTTGTCCTCAGAACATGCACTTTTGCACCCTCCGAGGAGGTTTTGATGAATGAATGGAACAGGATTTGTTAATGTTTGCATTTAATATTTGCTACTGATGTTGCACTTTTGTACTCTTAGTGGATGTTAGATCAAGGAGAGATAAATCATTGTCGCTTGAAGCTCATGAGTAGGACTAGTTATAAATGGTACTTTTATCTCTTAACCATTTCTGCTTATGTGTTAAAGTGATATTCAGTTTTATTTGTTTATATATTAATGCGTGAATGCCTGAGTTATCATTTGGCACTTTTGTACGGTGATAGCTATTTATTTATGCTTAATGTATGAATAGCTCATTTTTCACAACTATTTCATCTAACTTTTTATACGAAGTGGTTCATCTTTATTGAATTCTTTTCTCATAATAGTTGAATGATATTTATTACCAGTGCTTATTTGAAATCTTTTTAGATCGCATAATAGAATAATCACACCCCGGGTTAGTATAGACTTAGATGTTTTCTGCTTATTAGAATACAATAGCATAGCACTAGATTAAAGTTAGAATTAGAACATATTAATTAGGAATTGTTAGATCAGAAACATCAAATTCTACACACACACACTCATAAATTTGGAAACTGGTCCCATATCCCCAGTCGGACCCGCTATACCGAACGGATAAGGCGCTGCCAATCAAGGTCCAGACCGGGCGGGTATCCCCCTTGTTGTAGACCCGATTTTTGGGGCATCAACACCGACCAAGAGGAGACAACATTTATTTTCCCATGGGGTACATTCGCATACAAGAAGCTCCCTTTTGGCCTCAAAAATGTCGGGGCCACATTTCAACGGGAAATGTCCTATGTGTTATGATATTCGCAACATTGTCCAACCTTACTTGGATGACCTTCCTGCCCATTCTCATAAGCGATGAGATCACCCAAACCACCTTCAGTAGATTTTTCTACACTGTAGACACTGTAACATCCAATTAAATCCACACAAATGTGTTTTTTTCGTGGAATTAGGATGACTCCTCGGCTTCATCGTTTCCAAGGACGGGATTCGCCTAGATCTGCTAAAAGTCGAGGCCATTGTAAACTTTCACCCTCCATCTTCATTGCACCAAATCTAGAGCCTCTAGGGAAAGGCTAGTTTTGTTCATCATTTTATACCCAACTATGTCGGGCTAGCTACAAGATTTACCTAGTTGCTCAAACAAGGAACACCCTTTGCATGGAACGAGATAGCCCAAAAATATTTTGATGATCTTAAGGCTATCCTCATAAATGCTCCTCTATTGCATCCACTGGACTATTATCGAGATTACTTCCTTTACCTAACCACAACCCTTAGCACCATATCTATGGTGTTGGTTCAAGATGACGACGAAGGCACTAAACACGTGATCTACTACCTGAGTCAGAATCTCCTCGACACTGAAACATGTTATGCACATGTCGAGAAGTTGGCTTTGGCCACCGTCTAGGTTGTTCAACATCTTCAACATTATAATCTCTTATGAAAGACTACAGTGATTTATGAATGCAACCCTATGACCCACATCCTGACTCGTTAGTTGCTAGGGAACAAGTATTCTAAATGGATCATTATCCTGCAACAATTCGATTTGGTCTTCACTATGGGAAAATCTAAGAAGTCACTTGTTTTTGCTGAATTGATTTTCTCCCTTCCCTCCAAAGCTCTCCCTGCTAGTGCAGATGAACAACTCCCAGATGAGACCCTTTTCCTGATTAGCACCCTTGATCCATGGTATGGTGATATCATCGTGTATCTCCAAACCTCCACGTTTCGGTCCGCATTGACCAAAGATGATCGTCAAAGGATTCAGCATCATTCTCAACCCTACCACATTATTGGTGATACTTTATACTGTGTCAGTGTCAATTTTGTTCTTCGTCGATGCCTCACGATTGAGGAAGCTAAAAGAACTCTCAATGATTGCCACTCCTTCACGTTGGTTATTTATGGCCATCCATCTTCAAATACTGCATTCTTGTTGTCCGCAAGTGTCACGAATGCCAAATCTACCAATGCAAGATGTGTGCCCCACCGACTCACGTACACCCCGTCATTACTGCTGGTCCCTTTGCCAAATGGGGCATCGATTATATGACATGTAACCCTTGTTCGGTCAGGGGGCATGGCTACATTATCGTTGTTGTGGATTATTTCACCAAATGGACCAAAGCGATGCCTACATATTCTATAGATGGTAAGACAACAACTCAATTCCTTTTTAACCATGTTATTTCCAGGTTCGGCGTACCCCAAGCCATTGTCACAGATCATGGCTCCCATTTCAGAGATTACATGATGGCAGAACTAGCATCTACATTGGGATTGCGCCACAATGGCTCGACCCCATATTACCCTCAGGCCAACGGCCAAGTTGAAGCCGTGAACAAAGTTTTGGTCACCATGTTCACCGTACTATTGGGATGCACAAGTTAAATTGGCATCTCATGCTTTTTTCAGCTTTGTGGGCCTACCGAACTTCAAACAAAGACGCAATAGGTTTCACACCATTCCAACTGGTTTATGGTCTGGAAGCAACATTGCCAATCAAATGTGAGATTCCTTCGCTTAAGTTAGATGTTGAACTCCTCCCTAAAACATCACCTCAAGAGGAACGCCTCTTATATTTAGAATGAATAGATGAGACTCACCGTCTCGCTACCATTGTCATCGAAGCACAAAATAAATGGGTAAAAACCCATTTCGACCAATCAGTCTCCCCTTGCGCTTTCTTGGAGGGTGATTTGGTCTTGCTATACGACCAAGCTAATGATAAGCTAGGGGCAGGTAAGTTCGAACGTATGTGGCACAGGCCCTATATTGTAAAACACGTTTTGGAGAAAGGAGCGTATGAACTTATTGATTATGAAGGAAATCCACTCGATAACCCCCGCAACTAGCTCTACCTCAAAAATTATTATTCTTAGGTCATCTTGCATGGTTACTTATGTACATTAGTGTGTGATTCATTTCTGTACAGCATGGTTTAGTGTGATAAGTTTTCAAACAGCCCCCCTGTTTACTATGCTTTTCTTGCTTTGCAAATATCTGCGTCTCCTCACATTGGTTTCGCCGATGGTGCTTGATGTAGTACTTGAAACCTATCATCTGCAGCATGGGCTATCTATAACCCTAACGGTGAGTTGATTGACCTTCAAGGTATATGCCTAGGTCGTACAACCAACAACATTGTTGAGTATAGTGCGGTCATTGAACTATTATCAGAAGCCATCGCTCTGGGTATCAGAGAATTGGTTGTCAACTTGAATTCAAGCTTGTCATCCTTCAGCTCAATGGGCAATATTCTGTCAGGAACCCTCAAATTTTACAAATGTATCTTCGTATCCGTCTATTGGAAATACATTTTTATTATATTACATATCATCATATTCCTAGACACGTAAATACATTAACAGATGCATTAGCTAATTACGTGTTGGATAGACATTTGTGAAACATGTAAAAGCTAAGAAAAACCATTTGTACCATAATAAACAGGAAAATACAACATATATGTGTGTGTGTGTATGTGTGTGAGAATTTTTGATACATTAAAACCTCAAAAAATAATATGTATGTCCATAATAACATCGGTAGCTCACAGTCCTCGAATGTTTGTGGTGCGCAAGCCTAAAAAAATATGTAAGTACTGGACCTAGGAACTACTTAGCATGGTGGTCATGATAGCACGAGACAACTTGTACAACACGACTCAACAATCGGCAGATCCGATCTAAGACTCCCACTGTGTGCCTCTAGTACCACCGAGGCATGTCTCCTATCCGAGCATACTTCGGGATACCATGAGTCAACCCCTCGAGGTTCCTTGCAATCTCCTCCTCGTTATCACTCCCTTCGTGATAAGGGGCGACAACATCAAAAGGACGAGGGTAGCACCTAGCTATCGGGGACATCCCGGCTAGCCGCTCTAGTCCAACATCTGCATACACAAGGGAAATGTTATAAGCATGCATATACCAAAAAACAATTTAAAAACATAAAAATCAAAAAATTTGGTTTTTACCTTCGTCATCAAAGTCCTCCCCATCTGGCAAGGGCATATCCGGGTCTCCACGGAAATCAGTGTCGTACGGCCAGTCCTCCATGATGATTTTTTGTCGTCGTAGCCAAGAAAAGAATGTTGGTCGATAGGACATCTGTTGACCCCTAGTGACCCTGGGCATCAAACAACTCCATCGGGCCATCTGTGGATTGTGTGGCGCAGGAGGATCAACCTCAGTCAATTGATACTGGAACAGTGGCACTCGTTCCTGGAAAAAGGTCACAAGTACTAATCTGAAGCCAAATTGCTTCAAATTTCCCACCTTAGCCTTAGACAACTGGCGCCTGTTGTTCATCTTCATGGCCTCTGCCCAATTGAAGATCGTAGGAGCTGTGCAGTCAATAGCATAAAGTAACTTCAACTTGTTAATCTCATGTTCCGCCTGGGATCCCGCCACTCTGTTAATGGTCAACAGAAGCACCCACAGTGTCAAATCCTCCACACTAGAAATCTCGATCTTCCCACTTTTGGATTTCAAGGCCTCGGGACAATGCTCGAGAAGCAGGGAAGATATGCTTGCCCCGATCGAACGTGGCCCATACAAGTTCACTAGCTCGCCTCTACAAGACAACCTAGTAATGAAGTATATGTCTGAAGTTTTCAACTCCAGCTCCTAGTCCCCAATGACAAAAATCTCCCAATTGATGTCCCAAAGGAATATCAAGTATCAAATCAGCTTGGGATAGGCCCACATCCCTGGTGTATGAAAGAATTTGAGGAGCCCGCAAGCCCTCAAAGTCTCCGGGAAATTCGGATTGTTCAATGCCTGGGTGTCAACATCTTCATGTTCTCTTTCCTTCCAATCCACCATTTTTGGCAATTTCTCTCCTGCATAAGCCATTTATTTGAGTCAATCATCAATTTTGACACATAAAATTCAAGTTTTAGCAATCAATTCTTAAGAAAAAATGTTTTTTCCCTATCCACGTTGTTGGCACGCCTATTTTAGAAATAGTCACACCAGTCGGCGCGAATGGTTATGCAAATAAACCTCGGCCAACGTGATCCCGTGCCCAGAAATTGCACCGACCGAGGGCGAAAAAATTTCTCAAAAACCTCCCTAAAAATCCTTTAAAAAATGGCTAAAAGCATACATAAATGGCATGAAAATGGAGTTTAGGGCTTCGATTGTTACCTGGAACTGACAGCTCGTTGATTGACCTCCCGGATCCAGAACAACTAGGGCTAAAGTGGGTAAAAAGTCTTCACAGCAAAGGTAAAATGGTAAATGGTAAAAATATATCTACTTTTCCCCTTTTTATTCATTTTTTCATAAAAATATCTGGTTTTGTAAATATTTTTGACCTATTTTGCCTCAAGGACTTGATAATACACTTTGCCTTACTTGTGCAGCAACAGGTGATGGATGTTCGATGATGACGATGAGTCACGTTTTAGCTCTTTTCTCAACTCGTTAAACTCATATGAAAAGATTTCCAAGTATTTTTTCCCTTTTTGACTTGTTAAAGAGAATAAAAATGGGGGGTCCACTTTCAGCTCTTTTCCGACCCTTTAAAAATGAAAAGATGGTCGAGCCCTTGTCATTTCGAACTTGTTAACGGATGCGAAACATTGTGTGTCGAGTATAAGTTTACCCCTTTTTCGAGCTGAGAGGCACTATTTATGAAAAAGGTACTCCTTGACTGAAATGGTCAAGCGGTTCTCTCAAGTACTATTTTCTACCTTTTCGGGCTCAAGAGACACAAATGTACCAAAAGGTACCATGTGGAGTTTTCTTTTACGTGTCTTTTTCAAACTCTCTAAACATGAAAAAGATACCAATTTACACCTTTGTCGGACTCGTTAAACTATTAAACAACATCGGATTCATCATCATGACGAACACGAGCTTCTCCTTCCTAGGGCTCGTTAAACTTACTAGGTCGGATTCATCTGAAGGATGAACTTATAGTGCAAGCATATGCTATCCCCTTCAATCTTGCAATTAAAAAATAAACAAGGTACTCGCCAAAAATGGTGGCGGAAATTTGGAAATCTATCAAGTCATGTCAGCAGCTTACTATTGAACATGATACTCTTTGCTTCATGTCAGGTTGGGATATCCTCCTTTATATCATTGACCTTCCTGGGTTTGGGCCATTCATTTTTGCCTTCCATTTGATCTCTACCACATCATCATGACCACCGATCCTATGGATCCAAAAGCTACCTAACTTCCAATTGTATCGTTGATATGTTCAAGAGTTGTCCTTCTAGAGTTACACTTACCTCTGTTTCTCTGTATCATCCAAAATCATTTTGCATCCTCTCGTCTCACGTCGATGATGTGGGATTCATTATGACCCTCCTTTGACACTGTCGTTTTCCGTCGACTTCAACTCATTATCTGGGAATTTGACCGAGAGACTCCCTTCCAGTACCTTAGAGCTTGCATGCCCTAATGGTAAGTTCTTCGCACTCGACAAAAAGTTCACATCATTGGCTTTTGATCGAGTGATTTCATAGGTCTTCGACTTTAGTTCCTATATTCACATTCTATGAATTGTGTTCATAGTACGTTGAGGGCCATTGTCATTATTGGTGGTTTCTCTCGTGCTTGTTAACAATTTACATCATGGACTGGTATTCAAGTGACTTTCTAGCATGCTCGACGTCAACACATCTATTCGTGTGTTATAATTTGTACTTTGATCAGGTCATGTTGGAGCGCAAGACCCTGGACTCAGATTACAAAAAGTACAGGTTGCAAAGTGGTGTGACATGGTTATGATGATATGCATGTCTCTTTCAGATGGTTGGCTGTGACCAGACCATGAGTTATCATATGTGATCCTTATCATTAGTGGATGGTTGTGACCATACCTTAGTTTCATTATGACCCCCTTTGATGGATGGTTGCGCCCATGCCTAGATTCATTTGCCTGATCATTATCTGGATGGTTGCGTCCATGCCACGATTCATGTATCATTTGATAGAGATCTCAGTTTATGTATATATATATATGTACTTGCTTGCAGGTTTTCCAATGGCCAGCCAATTCTCCACACTGATTTATAAAGCATTTCATCCCTCACTTCGGCTTGGCCTTCACGCTTTAGGGGGCATCTGTTACACAGCAATTTGTCACTATCCATGTACTCCCCGTTCCTTGATCTTGGAGGACCTCTACAGTGAACCCCGCATGCTTTACCTTCATGGAGAAACTCTCATTATGTCCCTCTTCATGAGAAGATCATTTCCCTTTTGTACCATTTCCCCTTAAACTTCTGTTTTGCGCGATTTACAAGACCGGCACTAATGACCTTTGTCTCCCTCACGCTAATGTACAGAGATTAGCACTATTCCCCATGTCGATCAGTGTGACTGAGCTGTGTTCTAGTCACGTCGGTCCTGTTATGGAATTTTTTTTAAATTAGAGTTGAAGCTTCCATCTCTAGAAGCTTGGTAACAAAAGTCTAGTAAATGGTTTGGCCGAATGGGGTCGAGGATGACAATTTGGGCTCCTTTCCCCTATAATGATGGAACTACCTCAAGGGATAAGTCCTTCTTCCATGAGAAGAGAATCCATCTCCTATCCATCTTTCCTATATAAACCTCCCTTCTCCCCAAGCACAAACTAGGGTGAAAGTCACAGTTAGAGTTTTGACTAAGTGTGAGTATACTATTTTAGACAAGCAAGCTATTACTAGTTGTAGCCATCTAGTTGTGTGAGGGAGAAGTGTGTTTGGTTTGGAGTGAAGCCTAAAGAGAAGAGTCTTTAAACTATTTTTGTTGGAAGCCATCATGAAGTGCTAGCAGAAGTGTGTGGGAACATGGTCTTGTCAGAGGAAGACTGCGACGTCAAGACAAATGGTTGGAATCTCTCTTTGAATATTAATATATGCAACTATCGATTGATTTCCTACATGTTTTGTAATATTACATATTCGTGCCTTAATGCTTCCTGACTTATTAAGTAGGTTGAATTTCAATTTGTCTATTATTATGTTTGTGTGTTGTTGCTGTTTACTTGTTTCAGAAGCTTGAAGAAGGAAGCGAGAGATTGTT
>APFE030409340.1:45906-71295 GCA_000404065.3 Pinus taeda | reverse complement strand
AGTGAGCCTTAACAACCGTTTTTGCTGGAGCTCCAATGGATGTTATATATCCTCTGCTACGCTAAGCAAGTGGAATCAATTGTACCATAAGAAAAACCTATCCTACTCATAAGAAAATCAAATCATCAAACTGTCATTCGAATTGCATGTGGAAATGAAAACATAAAGTGCTGGAAATGAAATGGGAACAACACTACAACAGAGGGGATCTATAGCTCTCAGGTTGGGCCCTAACCTGAGAGCTATAGTCTCCTAAGAAAACTCGGAAATAGATCACAAACTGCCTTCTTTATTCATAAAACTGGTGTCATGCCGACTTGGCTTACAAAAAGGAACAAAACTAAACTGTGCTCCGAAATTACAATGATAACACGGGAGTTTCAACAACCAACTAAGGCTACGGCCTTCAAATTTATACAAAAAATGATGAGCCACCGAGTGCCCTTGATTTTAGGGTCTCGGCTGTCCAACTAGAGTTTGACTGCGGATCCTGTAGGGCAGTCATAACTACTGCTCTCGTAGAACAGTTTATGACTGTTGTTCATGTAGGACAGTTGGCTGCTCTGCTTCGTGAGCTCGAAGGGGAGATGGATTTGGAGCTCGGAGTTCTTGGTGGGAATCACGAGGAATGTCCCAAGACTGTGGACATCTCTCCACAAAATCAGCAGTGCCACCTTATTGTATCCTTATCCCTTTTGCATTGTCTCTTGCTCCCCTTTTTAATGCCAAAACCTGGAATCACAATGCATTAGTCACGTAGATAAAGTGTCTAACCTTCCTCCTACAAACAACATGAATAAACTAAGAAATGCATGCATAAGCAAATAAAGATGAATGGTTTGAGCAAGTAAAATAGGCAAAAATGAGCCCAAATTGTACCAAAATTGGGGCTCATCAACTGCTGAACAGGTTGAGTTGGAAAGGGCTTCCTCTCATGCTAAGGATAACAGGATCAGAGAACTGGAAGAAATCATTGTAGAGTTTGGGCATGATCCCAAAGATGTTAATGCAGTGCAAGAAGTCCTCAGGCTAAGGGATGCTGATATGGCAGCAATGAAAAAGAAATTAAAAATCCCACCAACTCTTCACCCACAAACAAAAGAGGTTGCCCAGCAGAGGCAAGAAAAGGATGAAACTTCCCTACTAATGACATTATACAAGGAGCTCATTCAAACGCAAGAAAAGATGCAGGAGTCAGAGGCCACATTGGAAGCAGCATTACAGCAGAAGGAGGCAGGGCAAACCTCACATCCACCTCCAGAAACAATAAACCTTGAGGAAACCCCTCAAAACACTGCCCCTCCCAGCCAACAAGTGTAGCAAGAAGCCCTAGACACTTCAGCACCAACTACCTCAGCACCAATAACAGAGCAGGCTGAAAGCCTGGACATGCAGAAGCTAAGGAAAGAAATACAGGTACTGGAGTCCCAGATGTCTGAGCTAAGCCAAGCCCAGGACAATCTGGCAAAAATAAATGAAAAATATGACAAGTCAAAACAAAACGTGGCTGAAAGAGAGAGGGAGGTAAAGGCCCTCAAGAAGAGGATTGCTGAGCTAGAAAAAGAGCTCACACTGGATAAAGTCACATCAGAGCTTAAGAGGGTCATCTGGGGCAACATTGGCCAGTCTATAACAGACCAATGGGAGTATATTGAGGCTATATATGAGCAAATAGCACTCAATGGAAGAGCACACAAAGAAATACAGAGGGCAAGGGCATCTCTAGGCAGCATGCCTAAGATTGCCACTAGGATGATAGACGTGCTGAACTACAGGACAAGCTCCCAGCTGATAAGAATGGGGATTGGAAACAGGACAGAGACCATCTCCCTAATCAGAAGAGTCCTGACATTGAGAAACCTGATTCAGACCCTGGAAAGAAGAACCCAGGACATGCAAGATGATATTAATAAATTTCAGAACAGGTTTATGGCTTTGCAGAACAGGGGGCTCCCTAGCCCATTGGATCCATCAGGAAAATTACTCTCCCATGAGAAGTATGCCAAGAGAGTAAGCAATTTTGCAGCAACACAGATTTTAGAGGCATCTAGTGCATCATCAAAAGCAGGCCCAGTAACAGGAAAGATTCTTTTTGATAGAGTAGATAATCTATTTTTTATTAGGAATGAAATAGCACATTTATTTGATGAGCCCCCTCATTTTTATAAATATACAGAGGCTGATGAGACCATGGGGTCAATTTTGAAACATCAGTTGCCTCCATCAGAGACATGGGAAGAGTTGATACGATTACTGTTAAACCAAAGTCAGTAATTGTGATTTTGCCTTTGAAAATATTTTGAATCTCATACACAGCAGGACAAAGACACATCAGCAGGTATGAAGACAGAGGCTGAGCCAACTCGGCATAGGTACTCGGCCACAACAGTAGCATCAGCAGTCACAGGTGACAGGGCCGAGAAGACACAGGAAGTTACAGCTGCACAGACACGTCATTCAGCAGTTATGTCAAAGCGCTCAACCGACTCCATGAGCCCCAAAGGTCAAAATTGCTCTCACAGGAGTTAAGAGCCTTTATAATTCATTTAAGATTGTAATAACTTCTCATCTGCAAGCCCTGTACGAGTAAAAGAAGATATTTTCCCTCTCAGATGATTCAATGCCTGAGATATTTTGTAATAGAATTCTATATATTCCCCCTCGCATTTGTTAGCAGGGGTTGGACTCTGGATGTAAGAAATCTTTGATATCTATTCTGTTACTCTTCTATTGTAAATCTTCAGACAACTAATACAAAGGATGATGGGATTTCCAAAGCGTTGTGTCTCTTGATGTCTTGCTGGTGTATGCCTGAATATTGCAGGATCCCTGCGTGTTTCATGACTCAATAAGTTTTCTTTTTACTCTCTGTCATATGTTTGTTATCTTTCATATATCACTCATGTTTTCCATATATCAAATATCTAAATAGCAAGGAAAAAGAATAGTCTCAGGATTTAATCACAGATTACCCTGAACTCAATCTAAGCTATTACAAATGTTTTCTTCAGTTATGGTAATGAAAGTGTAATTCTTAAATGCTACCTTTCACACTATATCATCACAGTGATCTATTGTTTCAGGAATTCAGGTAATGCTCCTAAGTAATAGGTCCCTTTCTCACATTCCAGCTCAGTGAAGAATTCTTAACTGCCCTTCCCTAGTTGATTCACACTTCACCCTCACAATTTACAGTTTGTTTTATGAGATATATATAAGCCCTGTAATTCCAGCTGCACTAAACCAGGATCTCAAGGAAACAACAGCTACAGACCCCATTGCCCAGTGGATTAATTCATATGCAGAGAACACTTCAAAACTATCAGAAAACATCCTCTCAACCAAACACAAAAAACAAACAAACCTTTACTTCATAACTAGCCTAAAACTCCATTAAAACAGTGACAAACCTTACAGAGAGAGCCCTCTCTGATTACAGCTGGGCTAGAAGCTGTAGTCCAAAGAATGGTTAGTAGTTACCCCGGTCGTATTCCCTTGGGAGTCATAGGGAACAACCTGGGTGTTAACAGCACCCTATCAACGTGTTCAACATGATCTTTCCAAGACTTGTTGTAGATTAGTATATCATCAAAAAATACTAACAAAAATTTTCTAAGGAAGGGTTTAAAAATGGAATTCATCAAACCTTGAAATGTAGAAGGTGCATAGGTAAGGACAAAAGGCATGATGAAAAAGTCATAATGACCCTCATGAGTTCTAAATGTTGTTTTCGGAATGTCTTTAGTCTTCATTATGATTTGATGATATCATGAACGAAGGTCCAACTTGGTGAAGTAAATTGATCCATGCAATTCATCTAGTAATTCATCAATGAGAGGAATGGGAAACTTATCTTTAATAGTGAGCTTGTTGAGCTCCCTATAATCCGGACACATGCACCATGATCCATCCTTCTTGTGCACCAATAATACTAGAGCAGAGAAAGAACTTTGACTTGGTTCAACTATACCAGTCTCTAGCATTTCTGCAACCATACATTCAATTTCACTCTTTTGGGCATAGGGATATCTGTACGACCTAATGTTTGGAGGAACACTTCCTGGAATCAGCTGAATAGCATGATAATGATCACACATAGGTGGGAGACCTTTGGGAGTCTCAAATACCTTGGAATGATTGTCCATGACTTTTTGGAGATCTGGAGAAATAGATGATTCCAATGTGGAAACATCTAGTGACATAATTGTGCAATTACACCTCCTTTCTCCTTTTTTAGAAGCTTTGTCATAACATTAGAGTCGATTATCTTTCTTGGTTTCCCTCCAATACCCCTTAATTCAACTTCCTTTCCTTCCATAGAAAATTTGATGAAAAGTTATTGAAAATTAAAAGCTATTGTACCAAGGGATTGTAGCCTTTGGACTCCTAGTACAACATCAACACCTCCCATTGGAATGGAAAGCATTGGGCTAGTCAATACATATTCTCCCATGGATAGCTTGATATTATGGAAATTTCTAGAGAAATTTATCGTTCCTCCATTTGCAACCATCACTTGACACTCTGGTGTTGGATATAGGAAGAAATTCAATTCTTTTGCTATCTTACAATGAATAAAATTGTGGGTACTTCTTGAATCAACCAACACTATTACCTTTTTCTTCTTGATTTGTCCTTCTATCTTGATCATTTGAGGAGTGGTAATTCCAGCCAATGCATTACAAGATATGGTCAGATTCATTTCTTCTTTATATAGGTTTTGTTCCTGGAGTATATCCTCTTCTTTTGAACTTTCTTGCTCCTTTTCTTCTTCCTCTTCACAATCGATGTAGAATAATTTCTTCTCAGCACACTTATGACCTTTAGTGTATTTGCTATCACAACTATAACAAATCCATTTTGCTCTTTTTCTTCCAATTGTTGTGGTGTCAACCTTATAGGTTGTGAAAGACTAGGGGAAACAACACTTCCATATTTATAGTTGTGAGTGGTATGCTTCCTGATTGTCACAATTTTGCTTTCCATTTTTCTTGCTAACCTGAATGCCTTCTCTAATGAATCAAGTTCCCAAAGGCAAACATCATGTTGGAAATTATCCTTTAAATTCCCTATGAACACATCAATCCTATTCTCCTCTGGAATATTTTTTACCCTTATGTTCAATTTTTGGAACTCCTCAATGTGCTCCATTATTGAACCCTTTTGTTTAAGACTTATCAATTGGCTAAAAAAAGTGTTACTTTTTGTATACTCATAATGTGCTGTCAATTATTTCGTAAAAATTGACCATGTGATAATTTGTTTATGAGAGAAAATTCATTGATACCATACAAACTGATTTGGTTCCAAATATAAAGTTGCAATACGTACCTTTTGTGTGTTTTGCACATTATTGAGATCGAAAAATTGCTCCATTTGTAATATCCATGTTGCGGGATCCTTGCCATCAAACTTCCTCATATAGATTTTTGGAATATGTTGGGTCTTTGGTTCAACATTAGAGTCTATGAAATCATGATTAACATTTATTTTGTTCTCATCATGAGTTTTCTTTACTACCCTTTCACCATTAGTAAGCATTTCTTGTAGAAACTTTGTCAAATATGCCTTCAAATCTGTCTTCATATCTTCCATGTATGTCTTCAAATCTATCTTCAAATCGTCCATCTTAGCTTCCATGCCATTCATCTTAGCTTCCACACCATTTATATTAGATTCCAGGCCATTTATCTTAGATTCCATGCCATTTATCTTAGCTTCTGTTAACTTTTGTGAGAGTGACATTTGTTGCACTTGGTCTTGTAATTTTGATATATCGTGTAGCATTTATTCCTCTTCGTCATGAGTCATGCTAGCGATTTCAGGTTGCTTACTAGATTTTTTCATTTTATTTCCTTGAGGCATCAATTACCGATAATAATGCTCTACTATGCCCTTTGAATTCTTCAAAATAACTTTTCAAACCAAGCTTAAGAAAAAAGTTTAAAAAAATCTACACACCTTTTTCACTTTGTAGGAGCTCGATATTGCCTCTGATGTATCTCTGTAATTTTGGATCATCCAATTCTAAAATTGCGACCTATAGTAACCCTCTGTGTACTCTTTCCAATACCACCAGTCTTATCCAAATTGGATTCTCCAAGGAAGAGTTATGCCAAATATCCTACAGTGACCTGATTATAGACTAGTTCAATAGAGCGAATTTGTATGACATGCCATGAGTCATTGTTTCAATTTTTTTCTCTAAACAATATATACAAGAAACTACAGTCCGTCCTCTTTTTGTTCCTTCTTACGAAATTTCAATTCGATGCTCAGAGAGAAAGTTATGCCAATTTTCCCCAGGTCACTTGTTTGGAATGTAATTCAGGAGTCTACAAAAAGACCAACTTCCTCAGATTATATCTCCACAAATATAGCACAAAAAGCTCTGAAATTCAGATTTGAGGTTCAGTGCGATTTCTTCTCAAATGGGGTTTTTTTTTTTTTTTTTTCTTTTGAAATGTTTGCAGAAAAAAAGTTATAGCAAAAATGCATGATCACCTATTTTGAACAACGAAACCTTAGATCCAAGCTATATACCAAATGTTATGAAACCAGCTCAAAAAAAAAGAATGATAGATCAATCCTTAGATTTTAGCTTCTCGAGAGGAACCTCCTTTACATTACATTAAGACCATTATGGATGATTCAATGAAAAACCTCCTTTCTATATATAGGAGTCTAAGGAGTCACAATATAACCCAGCTGACCTAACAATAATAATATAAATCCACAAAAATAACAATAGAGGGATTCTATGGGGCATAGTAATAGCAATATGGGGACAATAGGGGCACAAAAATATTAATAAGGGATACAACTATAATAGTAATGGGGTAATCACTAGTATTATAGGGACCTAACAAAACATTATCATACAAAATATCAATGAGAATTTGCATGGTGCCAATCTAGTAGCAGAGTCCATTCTAGGGTTCCTTCCAAATGCGAAACAACTCGAACAACAATGTAAATAGGCAGCATAGGAAAAAATATAAGTGATAAGGCAAACAGCTAGACTATACTGGGAATCATATTGGCAACATTTGGTCAAGCCTCACAACCAATGGATGACCCTGCGATGCCTAACCACTTCTGCCAAGAAAATGGCACTAGCACTGACCGGTGCTATATTCAATGGACAGTTGAAAGCTGAAGTCGGCTGTGCTACAGAGCTGAAGCCTATGGTCGATATTTGTGATTTGAAGGATCGAATGCAAGATAGTTAGTCACCCTGTTTACTTTAATTTTCATTTTATTTTTGCATAAACTGAGGCAGGTCATTTAAACCTCCTCAACTATTTTTGTAATAATCTATATTTAGTTTTATAGTTTTATTATTTAAACCCCTCTCATGCACTTAGATAGGGGTCCAAAATTTTGTTAGAAACTCTCCTCAAAACATGCACTTCTGTCCCTTTGAGGAAGTTCTGGGGAAATATATGGAACAAGATTGATTTTTATCTGACTTAGCATCTTCTACTGAAATTTCACTTTTGTACTCTTAGATAATGTTGAATGGATTGAAGATAGATCAATATTGCTGAAACACATGAGTAGGACGTATTATAAGTGGTACTTTTATCTCGTAATCTTTTTTACTAATGTATTAAGCAATCTTTTCTTTTAGAATTATTTATGTATGAAAGTCCGAATTTCGATTATTGTTATTGTACTTTTGTATGCTGATGATCTTTATTTTATGCTGAATATATGAACAACTCTTTATGCGATATATTTCTCACAATCATTTCGGCTAAATTTTTATACGAAATGATTATTGTCAAAATGGTTTCACTTCTAATCATAATTGAATGATATTTATTACCAGTTTCTTTTAGAATTTATTGTAGATCGAATACATCAAGTTTATCTCTGGTATATTATGATTGGATAGCTTTTAGAAATTAGAAGTTATATGCATTTGTGATTGATTAGTTTAGACTAGATTACCATTAGCTTAAACGTTACTCTAAACACATCACACATCACCCCATTTAGCACAAGCATTAAATAGATTGGGGAATTGGTCCCATTATCCGCAATCGGAGCCACTACTCCAAATAGAAAAGGAGCTTCCAATCAAGGTCTAGACCGGGTGGTTTTCCCCAATGTTGAGGCAACGATTTTCGAGGCTTCAACATTTTGGTGCTAGAAGGAAGGCATGAGCTGTGAGTGGCAAGTAAATCCAAATTAGCAGGCCATTCTAAGGGTAAAACTCCTGCACCCTCTCCTCCAATTTCTTGAAAGTATTCTAAATCCCATGATCCCAAGTGAGAAGTTACACAGGATATTACACAAGCCATTGCTGAAAACCCAATCAATCCAAAGCTTTCTTCTCTTATAGAAGCCCCTGAAATTCAATATTTGATTCACAAATTACAGGGGATTTCACTATCACAAGAAGGATCTCAGATATCTTAGGATAATGTTACTTCTTAGTTCACTCCATCTCGATCATTAACTAGAGCAGAGAGAGAAATGTTCTGAATACCTTTGTTTGAATTTCCTCTTCCAAGCCAAAAGAAAGCTAAGAAGACACCATCCGGATCTCACAGCGAGGTTTTATCATCATCTTCATCCATCCCATATATACCCTCACAAGATCAATCATCCATCTCACCACTCCAAATCGTGATTCACATAGGTACAAGAGCTATATCTTCCTCTACCCAATCAACTTCAAACCCTATCGCAACACCTTCTGTTGGGTTGCAGAGGTCTTGCATAATAGTTTTGGGTCTGATAGCCTAGAAATTAGGATAAAAATATTGTAAACCTCTGAAATATGCGGAGCATGAAATGTAAAAGGTCGAGTCAAAGGGTTGTCCGCCCAAGAAATAATATAAAATAATAGGGAGTAAGTCGGTTCGTGGACCATAGGAAGGTATAAATAGAGCATGGCTCTATGAGAGAAAGGCAGTTCTTTTTGCGTATGATCTTGGATCGCAATTGTAATGGGTTTTTGAGAAGAGGAGCCTGAAAGCGTCTGTAAGCCTGAGTCAAGTGTCTGGGTAGTGGATAGAGGCTTCGTAGCTGTGTGCATAGAGGCCTAAAAGAGTCCACAGCTGTGTGCATGGACCCCTGCAGCTGAGTGTGTAGGGTGGATCTGGATGTATTGGTGATCAAGTGGAAATAAAGAAAAATTTCTTCTATAAATCTTGTGATCTCTGAATTATCGCGAATATGGCATTTTGTATGGTTAATAAGACTATTTTGATTTATGCACATTATTGAATACTTGTGAATCTAGGTTTACTCTTAACATGCGAACTAGATAAATGTGATAATTTTTTTCTTAAAGACCACTCTAGAGTAGATCCAAGCTACAATACTTCTTCCACTAGATTAGATCAGTAGATTGTGCGAGGTATTTAGGATCCGCGTGAACACAGCACAACGTGAAGCTGCAAAATGGATCATGAAACCTTCAAACCACATCTAGACATCCCAATAGTGTGGAAACATGGTTCTAGCAACCTCCCCTACTACCTCTGGTGAGACCTCAATCCACACTCCGCAGGCTATTGTTGAAAGGGCTGGTAGCTATGGGATTTTCTTAGCTAAATAATTATTTCGAACTTGGGTCAGGCCCATATAAGCCAACAAATGGTTCCATTGTTGGGAATGGGATCTACCTAAGGGGTGTCTAGTGTGGATTGCGAGGACTCTATAGAAAAAAAAATTGAAGGATCGAAGGGACCAGGAATAGTAGTAGTTCAAGGGTAACAACGACGAGTGAAATCCAGTTACCGGTATTCAAAGGAGTAGGAGGAGAAGACCTGGAACAATTCTAGTTCATGTTAACATTAGTATGGAATGCACAATGAATTACAGATGATAATGTTAGAAAGGCTACATTAGTCAACGTGCTATAGGAATGAGCACTGACATGGTACATAAAGTACTCAAGTGATCAACCAACGGCGAGGACAGTAGAAATCTAGACCAAATTGAAGAAGGAGTTCAGCTGGCTAAAGTCATAAACATAGTCGATTATAAGGTTCAAAGAGATCACGATGATGCCTGGTGAAACCCCGTGGGATTTGGACCAAAGACTGAAAAGTACTATTTGTGAGGCCAACATGACATTGACATATGCGCAACACTGCGCTTGGTTTATGGCATCCTTAACACCACATTTGAGGATGGCTTTATCACAACAGAATATCTCAACCCAGGCTAAAGCGCTAGAGACAGCGATGAGGTTACATGAAACTCTGTTACAAGAATCGGGGTTGGGAGTTTAGCAAATCCAAGCACAAATCCAAAATTTGTGCTTGGAAATGAAGATGTTCAAACAAGGACAGGTACCACAAACAGAAGTCCAGGAGGAAGTATGGTGTATAAAGTGCAGAAGCCAAGGACACAATAAAGATCACTGCCTCATCTTAGTGAACTTTGTACAAATGGGGGGACCAACACTATTGCGACTAGAGGCACAGGCAAGACTGAGAACCACAACCCCACTATGGTGCACAATCTGTTAGGTTGGAGGAAAGCACAACAATGATAACTATCATCTATTACCAAAATACAACCATACCTCCCAGTAGCTATTTGCAAATTTTGTAGGTCAGTGGGCCACGAGGAAAGAGACTATCGTAGCTACCAACTATTAATGGACCAGTCACCTGCTTACAGAATGCAGACTGAGACGTGAGGTTAGGATCCATCCTCGACGATCGTGTGTGGTGGGTTCTAGGGCCAAGGACAAGGACGGGGCAGAATGGGGTCAGGAAGGGGTCGTGGGCAGCTAATTTGTTACAACTGTGGGGGACTGGGACATTACGCATGGGACTGCACCAACCCAACCAGAATTTCGTGCAGTTATTGTGAGCAATTCGATCATGAGTTGATAGATTGTCCTACCCTGATAGCATATATTTGTAAAAAAAAGCAGCGCAACCAACAACGACCCAAAATGTGCAAATGATGAGGTCCGAACCCTGTGAGGAAGATCCGAAAGTCAACATGATACTGAGAAGTGGCATGGCCATAGGAGAGGATGGAAGGAACTTAAGGACTAGTAAGGAGACATATCTGGAAGCTTGGGGGAGCTTCGTGAAGGTCTCTACCCCCAGTAGTAGGGATTAGTCAGACTCGGACAAGGATCCCTTTATGATAACTACCTTTTTAGAAACATGTATAAAATTGCTTCGTAACAACAGTACAGTTAAAGGCTTACAGGACTTGATAAATATATGTGCAAGATGGAGTGAACCTTGCATTGTTAGAAAGTTGGGAAGGCATGCATCACGGACCGGGAGGGAAATGCGGTTAACAGCGCAGATCAATGACTATGAGATGGATCAGGTCATTCTGGATCTGGGCTCAGATGCCAACGTATTGCCGAAATAGACTTGGGAGTGCATGGGTAAGCCCACACTACAATGGTCCCCTATCCAACTATGGATGGAAAACCAGTAGAAGGTGCTACCCATGGGAAGGCTGTAAGGAGTTACGGTAGACCTTGACAATGCAAGTACCCAAACGAACTTTGAAGCGATTGAGCTCATGGATGAAAGTACACCTTACCTTGCATTGTTAGGAATAGATTAGGCCACTAACATGAATAGGGTTATTAATTTAAATAAGTTGACCATGATATTTGAAACAAAGTCACTCCGCATAGTCATTCCGCTAGATCTGGCTGAAGGACTACACTACATTGAACTGTGTATGACAGAGAATGCGATGACAACATAGATTGTAGCTACAAAATGTCTGCCCAAAGGTGAGGAGGGGTCAAGACAATGGAGGATAGAAGAATATCACAGGGTGATGGAGAATCCTACACTTTTGACTCAAATGAGGAAGATGAGCGGTGGTGCAAAATGTTGAATGAAGTAACCACACTACACTACAACACGGTGACTAAATCTCTGTACTGTGTAAGGGCTCAAGATCGCGAATTGCCAAACTATGATGGGTTGAAAATAATAGATGAATTCCTGACCAAATTTGAAATCATAGTACTAGAGCACCAACAGTTTGATGAGATGAGGTGGGCGCTATGTGTGACACCTGCATGATGGTGGGGCACACATGAAGGGACGTTTGAAGATTGGCATGCTTGTAGGTGCATGATGAAGATCAGATTTGGGAAACTGGAAATACACATAATAGAGAAATACGATGGACGTGATGAACCAAACATGCACCTTACCAGATGGATCAGAGCCTATGAAGAGGAACCTCAGCCAGAATGGGTACACTTATTTTATCACACCCTGGACGTCATTCCCAAAAACTGCTATACTGAAGCAGAGCTCTAGCATGACACAGGCGAATGGGATATCTTGCATGAAGTGTTTTTGTCGACATTCCTCTTTGAAGATCAATGGATGGATCTTGTGGATTGAACATTATAGGTATTAAAGGTTGCCATTTTCAAGGCACCACTAGAACTAGAGGAAATTGTGCAGCTCGACTGGTCGTGACAGCTAAGCCAGGCCCTCCAATGCTAATAATGTCTAGATAAAAGATGATGAGGATGACCCGTGAAATGTCAATATTCCAAAATCAAAGGGGAGCCATGAGGTGCACAGACCCAAAATCGAAGATCCAAATATCACGACACCATTGAAAACGAAACAAGTCAATATTGGAACTGAAGAAGAGCCAAAGTACGCAACACTGGGGGACTATTGGGACAAAGCCACAGTGGAGAAGGTCATCGAATTTCTTCAGGAATATCGAGATTTGTTCCCAACAAAGATCATGGATCTAAAAGGGATCCTAGGAGACTTGGGAATGATGAAGGTAATGTTGAAGCTAGATGCAAAACTAGTGAAGCAGCGACCCTACCGATTAAATCCAAAATATAAAGAAAAGGTTCACGAAGAATTGGACAAGATGCTAGTAGCAGGAATCATTGAACCAGTCGAGGAGTCCGACTGGGTAAGTCTGATGGTTGTGCAGGAGAAGAAACATAAGGGTGAGATTCACATCTACATGGATCTTAGGAATCTCAATGATGCCTACATTAACAATCCATTTCCAACACCATTTACAAATGAGGTACCGAAAAATGTGGGGGGGTAGGAAGCCTACTGCTTCGCGAATGGGTTCTCAGGATACCACCAGATCAAGATCACACCATAGGACAGGAGTAAAACAATGTTCGCCACTAAATGGGGTTGCTTTCAGTACACGGTGATGCCCTTTGGACTGAAGAATGTGCTGGCGATATTTTCACGAATAGTAGTAGCAACATTCAAAGAATGTATCCACAAGTTCTTAGAGGTCTATCTTGATGATTGGACCGTGTTTGGACTAGTTAAGAAGCATGTAGCAAGCTTACAGTTGATGCTAGATACTTTCTGTCAACACCAAATTGCGCTAAACTTAAAAAAGTGTACTTTCCTTGTCCCATTCGGGAACCTGTTGGGCCATGTGGTCTGTAAGCAAGGCCTGATGGTGGATCTAGCAAAGATCATCATCATACTCAATCTGCAAGTGTCGAAAAGTGTCAAAAAATTATGTGCCACACTAGGACACATGGGCTACTATCAGAAGTTCATCAAAAGCTACGCTTAGATCACGGCTCCGATGGAACAGTTGCTAAAGAAGGATACTACTTATTGTTGGAATGAGGAATGCAACAAAAGTCTAGAGACACTTAGGAAAAGACATCATCAGCCCCTATATTGGTCTTTCCGAAATGGGATGTCGAATTTCATGTGCATGTTGATGCATCATGTATCACATTAGGGGCTGTACTTACCCAACCAGGAGCGAAGGGAATTGATGACCCGACTGCGTTCGCAAGTCACTAGTTGTCAAAAGCTAAGAAGAATTACTCCACTACTGAGTGTGAGCGATTAACGATGGTATACATGCTTCAAAAATTCTGCCACTATCTTCTTGGAGGCCACTTTAAGATGTATACCGATCACTCAGTGTTAAAATACCTAGTGAACAAGCCTGTGTTGGGGGGCACATTTGTAGATGGTTGTTGTTATTCCAGGAGTATGACTTTGAGGTCGTCGTAAAGTCGGTATGTCTAAACGCAAGCCTCGACCACCTGTCTTGAATTGAGAACGACGAAGAACCCACAAATATAGAGGATGGACTCCCGGATGCACAACTATATGCGGTGCATGTGGCGGATGGTCACTTTGAGGATATAATCCATTTCTTAACTACAGGAACCACACTGCAGGGATAGTCTGTTCAGTAGAAGAAGGAATTGGTGATATGCGTAGCAGATTTCACCATGATTGCAAGACACCTCTACAAAATGGGCAACGACAAAATATTGCATAGATATGTCCCGGAGTTCGAGTGAGGGCAGACCCTAGCCGAAGCACATGCGGGGGGGTTGCTGGCAGATATTATGTGGGCCGCGCCATAGCCCAAAAGATTCTTCGCACAGGATTATGGTGGCCCACTTTGCATTAGGATTTGAAAGCATACTGCTGAGCTTGCGACGTATGTCAATGGACGAGGAAACCATTGCAAAGAGATGAAATGTAGCTCCAGCCATAAATGATGCTACAATGTTTCGACAAGTGGGAAATCGATTTCGTAGGACCTATCGAGCTATGAGGGAAGATGGGTGCATGCTATATCATCACTGCGACAAATTATTTGACTCGATGGGTAGAGGCACAACCGGTTAAGGATTGCACGACTGTAGTAGCTGCAAAGGTTTTTTTCGAAAACATACTAACAAGGTTTGGCTGTCCCAAAATTCTCATGAGCAGTCGGGGAAGGCATTTCCTAAATGAAACAATCAACGTGCTCACTGATGAATTCCAAATATATCACCAACAGACTACGCCATACCACCCGCAAGCGAGTGGGACCATTGAGGTATTCAACAAAATCTTGGAGACAACATTGACCAAGGTCTATAATGCACGACAAAATGACTGGGACTTGTGCATCCCTGTTGTGCTATGGGCATACCAAACCATGTGCAAAAAGTTGAAGGGCCAGACACCTTTTCGGTTAGTCTAAGGCACGGAGGCCGTTAAGCCTATGAAATATATTGTGCTTAGTCTATGAATCATGGCAATCACAAGTATGGAAAACCATGGGGCTTTGGAGAAAAGACTTGCGCAACTAGAGGAACTAGAGGAGGAACAATTTTTGGCCAGATTCCATCAGCAAGTACAAAAATAGTGCGAGAAAGCATGGTATGATTGCCATATCAAGGTTTTCACCTTCACGGCGAATGATCTCATATTGCTATACGACAGTAAGTTTGAGAAATTCCCTAGCAAACTTCGAATGCATTGGTTGGGACCCTATGTCGTTAAAGAAGTTACTGATGGGGGTGTGGTTTAGCTTGCCAAACTTAATGGAGACCCCTTCCTGGGTCGGGTGAATGGCAGTTGCCTGAAGCTCTACACAGGTGGATAGGCTGCCTCACTAACCATTCGAAGGATAGTCTCACTGCTCTAGCCAATTGAAAGAGAGCACGGGACAGTAAAGCCATCTGGGAGAAAGAGGTGCAAGTACCAGACTATGCGTTGATTTGGCTCATCAATAAGGTCGCAGTTACCTGATAAGAAGTGTGCTGATTTGTTGCTAAGAAGCGAGGTGACCATTCCTATCACTATTCATGACAAGCTGTCTGCATTATGGCGAAAGGGAGCAGGAAGTGGGCATTTAAGAGAGGGAGTATGAGCTAGATATGGAATGAGCTACCACAAATTTCGCACGAGGATGCTAAAATAGGCGGGAACCAGTGAATTTGAAAGTTGAATCGCTTATAAATCACCAAAAAGCATCCACTACACAATCTACACTTTGGAAAAACACCTGCTAGTTAGCAATGTGGAGCTTTTCATATCTCTGCACCCGGAGTAAGCCCAAGCGTGGTGACATGGCCGATGAAGACACAGGACTTACTAAGGAATATGGGGGTGATAGCTGTAGGAGTCCTTTAGTGTGTAGCGTCAACAGTAGGGGATGTACTGGAAAAGGGGAGACACGAAGCAGAATTGGTTTCGATGTCATCGCCTCGCCCAGGGGCAGGTCAGCAAACAACAACAGAAAGGTGAAAGGATGGACAAAAGGAGACCGCGGGAAGAAACAAAGTTAATAAGTCATCTCTGAAGGACCTTAAGGAGTGGGATCTTGCGGACAAGAGCACAGGTCTTGCAAAATTACAACACAAGCTGCA
The DNA here is from genome assembly GCA_000404065.3 of Pinus taeda. Lineage (NCBI taxonomy): Eukaryota > Viridiplantae > Streptophyta > Pinopsida > Pinales > Pinaceae > Pinus > Pinus taeda. Next base: position 55,154 of record APFE030409340.1, on the reverse strand, counting down.
TCAGACAGTGTGAGGAATAAATACGAAGGCTGGAAATGGCTGCAGTGGTACAAGGAGGTCTCGTATGTGGCTACCCCGCTAGAGCTAAAATCCTGGGAAGGGGTGTTCTGTGTTAACCGAGCAGAGTAGAATGAGCATTATCGGTCGCAAGAACTGGTAGAAATAATGAAGCAGGAGCCAGACGTGGCATTGTAGGAGACAATGAAGAAGTAGTAGGATGACGAGCGTCACTCAGAGGCAGGTGAATTGCAAAGCCATGGCAGCGCGACTTGCAACACCAACGAGTGACTTGGGACGAGTCATGATGATTGTATTGGGGGATTGTTGGGTCACGGAGGTCCCACATAATAATTTTGGGTCTGATAGCCTAGAAAGTAGGATAAAAAATATTATAAACCTATGAAATATGAGAAGCACGAAATGTAAAAGGTCGAGTCAAAGGGTTTTCTGTGTAAGAAATAATATAAAATAATAGGGAGTAAGTCGGTCCGTGGACCATAGGAATGTATAAATAGAGTGCGGCTCTATGAGAGAAAGAAAGTTATTTTTGCGTATGATCTTGGATTGGAATTGTAATGGGTTTTTGAGAAGATGAGTCTAAAAGCATCTGTAAGTCTGAGTTAGGTGTCTGGGTAGTGGATAGAGGCTCTGCAGCTGTGTGCGCAAAGGCTTGAAAGAGTCCACAGTTGTGTGCATGGACCCCTGCAGCTGAGTGCACAGGGTGGATCTGGATGTATTGGTGATAAAGTGGAAATAAAGATGAGTTTATTCTGTAAATCTTGCGATATCTGAATTATCGCGAATCTGGCATTTTCTATGGTTAATAAGACTGTTTTGATTTATGTGCATTATTGAATACTTGTGAATCTGGGTTTACTATTAACATGCAAACTGGATAAATGTGATAAATGTTTGCTGAAAGACCACTCTAGAGTAGATCCAAGCTACAATACTTCTTCCACTAGATTAGATTAGTAGACTGCATGAGGTATTCAGAATCCGCATGAACATAGCACAACGCGAAGCCGCAGAACCGAGCATGAAACCTCTAAACCACATCTAGACATCCCAAGGGTGTGGAAACCTGGTTCTAGCACCCTCCTCTACTACCTCTGGTGAGACCTCGGTCCGCACTCCATGGGTTGTTACCGAAAGGGCTGGTAGTTGTGGGATTTGCTTGGCTAAATAATTCTTTCGAACTTGAGTCAGGCCCATATAAGCCAACATCTTCCCCTACCCACATACTAGCAATGGCACAAAATCACCTACAAAATCCTCCAAGGCCATAGACAAACCCAAGGGCTGTTAGGATGGCTACTCCTTTACATCAATTACCAGTGCATCCAGAAAAATGGCTGCCCAAATTCAATCTTGATAATGGCCTATTGGCTGAGGAACATATAAATAATTTTATGTTGTCCATTGACTTGAATATACTAGAGGAGGAAGGCATAGTTGTAAGACTATTCACATATACTTTGTAGGGAGTAGCAGGATCATAGTACTTTTCATTACCATCAAGTTCTATTAACAGTTTGGATGCTTTTTAAGAGCAATTTTTAACAAAGTTTGGAGATGATGGATCTACAGTTACCTTAATTAATGATCCCTCCAATATGAAAGTTGAGCCAAGGGAACTTATCAAGGACTTCAATTCTTTCTTCAATAAACTATTGAATAAAATACCAGTGGCATCTAAGCCTAGTAATGAGGTCCAAAATGAGTGGTACATCTCTTCTCTACCATCAAACACAACTATCTTTTTTGATAGAGTTGCGAAACCAACTTTGGCAGAAAATAAGAAAGAGGCAATAATTGTAGAAAAATGCATCCTAGCTGTTGAAAAAAGAAATGCATTAGAAGAATGGAAATCTAAGAAATTACCCTTCAGAGATGACACTAAGAATAAACCACCGAACGATCCTTTTGATCTTGAAGGATTGCAGAAAAACCTCAAAACCATATCTAATGAAATGGTTGATATTAAGAAACAGGTAGTAGAGACTTCCTCTAAAAAACCTTTTAGACCATTCAAAAGGAATTCTCCTGCTGATCCTAAGCCTCCAATACCATATCGAATGATGAGAATGAAGTTTCACCTACGAAAGAACAAACATATGAGGAGGAGGTAGCATAGTTACAAGGGATGTGGGATTTTTTACTTCTCGATGAAGAAACTCAAGAAGCCTTACCTGTCGCTACCCGAAGTAAAAATCATGTCAAATTGTCACAAACAAATCCAAATTAGAAGGCTTCAATGCCACCACCCATGGATAAAGAAATAGGTAAGAAATTTGTACCAAAATCCACTCTGACAACAACTACTCAATTGGATCCTTCTCCTTCATCTAGAACTTTGATAGTTTATGATGAAATGGAATATATTATTATCGATGATATGTAGAAAAATAGGGCAAACATTACATTTCATGAGCTTAGCAAATTGAAACATCAACAGAAGTTACTTTTGAAAGAACTTAAAGCAGTACCTACTACACCACTTCCTGCTACTGTAATCACGCAAGATGCCTAAGAAATGGGAAGACCCCCTAGTGCTTCTTTGAATAAAACAGATCCAATTGATATAGCTTTAATTGGAGGAAGATCAAAATCACACACTCTGCCTTTTATTCTTACTTTTGAAGTCTTTAACCAAAACTTACACAACTGTCTAGTTGATTCCAAAGCTTCATCTAACATATTACCCAGAACAGTTTGTGAGAAGTTGAATGTTCAGTCACAGAAATCGGTTGTATGAATAATTTAGTTAGATCACTCTCAAGACGAAGTCATCGGGGAAATTAATCAAGTAACCATCAAACTTTCATCAAACCCAAAATTTTACCAAGTCATTGACATACTTGTCGCTGACATTACTGAGTTCTACAGTTTAATCCTTAGTAGAGACTGGTAAAAAAAGCTTCATGGTTATTTTGCAACTGACTGGTCTCACCTGTGGCTTCCCTATAATGGTAAACCAAATCAAATAAGGGTTGATCACGAGAAACATCAGAAGTTCATAGTGATAGAATTAGAAGGAGAAAATGAACCAGTTGCATATAGAAACAATATCATCGGAAACTATTCTATAGAATCATTTCTAGGGAATTTCAATGCTCATACTTCACCTTTCTTAGAAAACTCTGTTGTCTCTCAAATTGAAATTTTTTACCAAACAGACACTTCTAAATGTGTAAATTTTGTAAATAAACCTGTAGTTAAATATTTATTTGGAAATTATTTTTTGATGGATCTAAATCCAATGATGGAGCAGGAGCAGGTTGCATCTTAGTTATCCCAAAGTGGGAGAAAACCATGCTAGCATGCAGAATTGAATTTGATTGCACCAATAATACTACTGAATATGAGGCACTAGTTCAAGGTCTGTATAAGGCAATTGGCCTTAACATAAAATACCTCCAAGTGTTCGGGGATTCATAAATTGTCATAAAACATGTAAGAAACACTATATACTGTTTATTAAGAAACTTGAAACATTATCAGTCATTAGTTCAATATATGACTCTCCACTTTACTGCATTTATAATTTCCCCTATCCCAAGACTCCAGAATGCTAGTGCCAATCTTCGAGCTGATGTTGCTTCCAAGCCTACCCCTCCAGAAGATTATAGCCCAGATCGATTCTCCATTATTTAGGCCTTCCATCCCTGATAATATCACCAACTAGAGAGTCTTTAATAACGATCTAGATGTCATAATCTTCCTAACCTCAGATGGCTCATACGATGACCAGATAGTTGGTCAAGACCAGCATAATAACCAACTTAAACAAGAAACGACCATTAATGCTATACCAAAGTCTGTAGTCAAGTTGGAATATTTATATGACCTCAAAGACAAATTTAAACGATATATTAATTCAAAACTTCAGAGTTCGACTCTAAGGTTTGAATTGATCAATGTTGGGACTGATTTAAAACCTCAAAACATTAACTTAGGTCTAGGTCTTACATCAGACAAAAAAATAACTTTTATAAATTTGTTGAAAAGGTATAAGAGTGTCTTTGCACGAAACTATGAAGATCTGAAAACATATGACACCTCTATTATCCAACACACTATCCCTATGATATTTGACGAAAGACCTATTCAGTATGAATTGAGGAAAATCCATCCTAATTTATAAAGTAAAATTAAATCTAAGTTGAATAAACTGCTGAAAGCCAAAATTATTTTTCCTATTTAACACTCCTGATGGGTTTCCAATCTTGTCCTAGTCAGGAAAAAGAATGGAAATATTTAGATATGTATAGATTTCTGCAACCTCAATAAAGCTTACCAAAAGGACAATTTCCAATTACCTCCTATGGAGTATATTTTGCAATCAGTAGCAGGCTCTGAACTGATGTCTTTCCTAGATGGATTCTCAAGTTATAACCAAATTTTAGTACATCTAGACGACGAGCTGAAAACTACATTCAGGACAAAATGAAGCTCTTATTCTTATCAGAATATGCCATTTGGACTGATAAACACTGGTGCTACTTTCTAGAGAGCCATGGATATAGACTTCAAATAAATAAATCAATACTGATCTACTTAGATGATATAACAATGTACTCCAAAAAGCATAGTAATCATCTAAGAGACTTGAAACAAATCTTTGAATGTTTCCAAATTTATGGAATTTCTTTGAACCCCAAAAAGTCAAATCTCCTTGGATTCATTGTTTCCAAAGTAGGCATTCATATTGACCCTGATAGAATTAGAGAAATTTTTGAAATACCTTTACGACATAACAAGAAATCAATGCAATCTTTCCTCGGTCAAATAAATTTTGTTAAAAGATTTGTCCCTGACTTCTCAAGAATTGTTTTATCTCTTCAATCCATGATAAAGAAAAAATCTTTATTTAAATGGGGACATTCGGAACGTGAAGCTTTTGGCTTGATAAAACAAGAAATTATTAATGCCCCATCACTAGTAACCCTGATTTTTTCCAATCATTTCATTTTATATACTTTTGCTTTCAAGAAATCATATGTGGTCATATTGACACAAGAAAACCAAGATAAGGTTGAAGCTCCAATCTCTTTCTTTAGCTTCAATTTGTGAGGAGCTAAATTAAATTAATCAGATCTTGAAAAACAAGCTTTTGTTGTTTTCAAATCTATAAAACACTTCAGACCTTTTCTCCTTAAGACCCACACTAAAGTCATAGTACCCTTGTCAGCAATAAAAAATATTTTAATACAAAGGGGCGTAGGAGAAAAGAGAGCAAACTAGGTTATCGCCCTGCAAGAATATAACATAGACATTAAACCAACTAAAATTGTAAAAGGTCAAGGTTTTTGTAGGATGTTTGCAGGCGCTTCGAGTCTACTAGAGTTGCAACATTCAGGTGATGATGTACAAATATATGAGGTAAGCCTCAATGACACAGAATCAAGGTATGTTGATATCATATTTTACTTGAAAAATGGATATGCACCAACCCAATTGAATTACACAAAGAAAAGAGCCTTGAGATTAAATGCAAGGAAATATCAGATTGTCAACGATGTACTATTCAGAAGAAATAATGATTTTGTCTTACTTAGATGTCTTGAGAAATCTGAGGTAGAGAAGGTGTTGTAGGAACTTCATGATGGACCAGATGGTGGTCACTTTGGTAGTGACATTACGACACATAAAATCCTGCATGCTGGCTATTACTGGCCAACTATGTTCAAAGATGCACACAGTTGTGTAAGGAGATGTAAGGCCTATTAAACAACTGCTGGAAGACAGAGAAAACCTGTGCTACCATTACAACCTGTCAACATCAACCAACCATTTGAACAATGGGGATTGGATGTAATAGGTGAGATCGTTACTCATTCTTCTAAACATCATAGATACATTATTATAGCCACTGATTATTTCACCAAATGGGTAGAGGCAATCCCACTGAAGGTAGCCAATTCATAAAATATTATTGAATTTATTGATCAATTTATCATCACTAGATCTGGCTTACCGTCTTCTTTAATGTTTGATAATGCATCCTATTTTTTAGGCAATGCTATAACATAATTTGCTCTTAAAATAGGTTTTAAGCTTAAGTATTCAGCAAATTATTATTCGCAAGGAAATGGACTAGCCAAATCCACAAACAAAAATCTCATCAGGATCATTAAATGCATTGTTGACCAAGGCCAAAAGAACTAGCATAAGTATTTAGTGTTTTCTTTATGGGTAGATCGAATAACTCACAAAGCCTCCATCGGCACTTTTCCTTTTAATTTTGTCTATGGCAAAGAAGCAATCTTACCAATAAACATAGCCATTCCCTCCTTAGCCTTAGTTCAATTCATTGGAGAAACCCCTTCCTCATCTATGCAATATAGATAATTACAAATTCTTAAGATTGAAGAGGAAAGGGAAAAAGCTAGGACCACGAATGCACATCATCAGCAGTTAGTCAAAGCCTCCTTTGATTCAAATTTTGTAGCTTCAAAATCTTTCCAACTCAAAGGCCTAGTATTAAAATGGGATAAAGCCCATGAAGAGAAAGGTAAGTGTTACAGGTCAATTTGGGCACATCAACCCCGACTTCTAGATCTGTATTATTAGGGTCCATCAATCCCTAATTCGGTTTTTTTCATTCCCTAATGAAGTCAACCTACATCATGCTTTCCTCCCAGCAGTTTCCATGACACCATTCATCCAAAAAATTCCCCTAAGGAGATCAACGCAGGTATCCTTCTATTAGGCTGCATTGCAATGCAGGAAATGTACTAATTGGGTGCACTACAACACACTTAGCCTTTGTTTCACCAACGCTGAGCGAGATTCATCAATTTTTTTAAATGAATCCACTGGATTCCTCATCCAATGGATACTTCTAGAAGTTTCTAGATTGATTGAGCTCACATTTGGATGAGGAAGAGAATGAATGAACCTCAATCCATTATCCCTTCCTCCATGGAACCACTTCCCAAATTTGGCAGAGCATTCATGAAGGCCATTAATGGCTTAACCTCCTCCATTCAGCTACAAATTGATTAGGAATTCAAAGGTTGGTCTAGGTTGGAATTTCTTGAGCTAAGGAAATGCTATTTGAATGAGATTACTAAGAGTATTGTAATGATGTTGAATTGTTGCTTCATGAGTGTTATTAGGAAATCTAGTGTCCATGCAAAGCTACTAGTCCCACTAAGATGGGTAGCTATCTTAGAAATGAACAAACTAAAGTTACTTTCGTTTTCCTTTATGAGAAGTAGATAGGAGAGGAGCAAAGAATACCAACCTCAATCTTTCGCTTAGTTCCTTGCTTGTTCCTTCTCCCCTCTGACATATCTTTGCCACTCCTTCCTTGCTTGCCCCGCTTCGAAGAGTACTTGTAAAGTCAAAGCAACATAATACCTTCAAAGTAATAGGATCTACAATCATAAACAATATAGGACCAGATATATATTGACCATACAAATGCATATATCATCAAATGTACAAGAATGTGGAGGAAAAATATAATAGATTTATTAATAGAAAGAGTAGGAGAGAGGATTACAACCCATTGATCTGACCCAGCATCATCCTCCCAGCACGAAAGCCCTTCTTCACCTCATGAAAATCTTAGATCACCCAACACTATGATGTTCCACCAGGAAACCAACAAAACTTCCTTACAAGATACAAAATTCCAGCCTATGGATCTCTAGGATGAGGGATCCATATATAGATGTTTGTAGGGGGGTGAGTCAGCTGCTGGGATTGTGATTAGTGTCCTCTCTCTGATAGTTCTTGGTTCCACTTGGAGATTCATGATCTCTTACTCATCCCTGGGTGAATTCAAAGAGGCAAGTGTCATAAGAGAAGTTTCTGGAAGATTCCATGATCATCCACCTTGAAAACTGTCTCTGCCATTTGTCTACCCTCACCCATCGCACCCTACAGAAGGGCTTTCAGTATGCATCACACTTTTTACATCTGGTAGGTGAGATGCATCACACCCTTAGCACTGAGCAGTCTGTATGGTCCAGTTTTGATAAGTTCCGAGCAGTTTTCCATGGAGAACTTCTGGGAGATGATGTAATCAGCTGACCTTGTTCCTTTAGGGTGTGAAACAACACTTTTAGGGACTCAAAATACCTTGGTTTATGGACATATATGATTGGTTTTGCAATGCCCAAATATGTCTATAATAGTTTCCCCCTAAAGCATGAGGTCGTAAATCTTTTGATGTCAGGTGAAATTATTTATCATGAGGATCCGAGGTTTTTCGAACTGGAAGTCAACCTGTAATAAGATACAATAAAATACATTATCTTCATAATATTTTCATGATCTAGCTGAGGTGGGCATTCCCATTCTCAGCTTTATAAATTCATTTTCATGTACATAGGACAGACAACCGTCTGTGTGGTAGACTAATGATTCTGATAGAGCCATCATCCTTCGATTTGGATGATCATCTGTGCAACAATGATGTACATTTCATGTCTTTATTTTCCTGAATATATCACAGCCCGGATGAATGAAACTAGATCTGGGGTCTTAAAAATCGTTCAATCTTCACTCAAAGTACAAGTCGATCCATGTGAAGAAATGTTCTGGAGTCAAACATGGAAAGACATTGCCTGATTACCAGCCAATGATGTAAGTTGTTAATAGGTGCGAGAGGAATCACCGATAATGATGATGACCCTCAAGGTGTGACAGTACAATTCACGTGGTGTGAAAATGGGACTTGGCGTAAAAATCTTTCAGTCGAAGGCCATTGATATAAACCTATCGCCGGAAGTGAGAAACTTGCCATTGAGGCATGCAAGCTTCAAAGTACTGAAAGGGTTGTTCCTAGGTTGACTTCTTGGATAATGAGCTGTCGTCAACGAGAAGTGACCCACCATAGGAGGGCCTTAATGAATCCCACATCTACGACACGAAACGAAGAAAATGATTTTGTGGAGGTGAAAACTATCTGATGATACAGGGTTCAGGGTGGTGGTCATGAAAGAATGAAGGGTTAAGGTATTGTAGCGGATGAGATACAAGCTAGGTTGGTGAATTCTCTGAGCGACTTCTCTTGAACATATCGGCGACATTGAAATGGATTGGTAGCGTTAACCCCAAAAATGGATGGTACGGTGGACCAATGGTAATATGACTGGTGAACGGAATAACCCAACCCGACTCAATCATGGTGATGGAGTGAAAGTGTCATGTTCAAGAGTGACTTGCTACCAATAAAGTTTCTTCAAGTTTTCTTCCCAATTTTTCCCCAGTCATTGCTGACCAGTACCTCT
>APFE030409340.1:12804-45896 GCA_000404065.3 Pinus taeda | reverse complement strand
TTTCTTCAAGTTTTCTTCCCAATTTTCCCCAGTCATTGCTGACCAATACCTCTTTATTTTTATCAAGCTTGAGGAGGATAACATATGCTTGTTCTATAATTTTCCCTTCGAGCAAACCCGTTGCTATGTTTTAACAAGCCTAACGACAGTGAAACTCGTTCTTGTCTGCATGGACAAGTTTGTCGCTATTGGTTTTAACAAGTTTAACAACAAAGACAACTCGGTCCTTTTTCAATTTTAGAGAGTCTAAAAGGGGACAGAAAGGAAACTCTAGTAATCCTTTTTCGTCATGTAATCCCTTAAGTCCGAAAAAAGTATAAAATAATACAAAAGGGATGAATTTTCGATAGTTTTAATGAGCCGAACAAGACAAGCGCTTGATCTTTTTGTGTAATAATCCCTCAGGTCCAAAAAGATTAAAATCTAGAGGAGGAATAGCACTTCCGTCAACTTTAATGAGTTGGAGAGGCCAATTGCTCGACAATCTTTTCATATTTTACGAGTTAGATGAAAAGAGCTTAAAGGAGACTCGTTTTTGAGGAAGGAGTGATATTTTCAAGTAGCAGCTGGTTCTAGGTAAGGTTTGGAATTTTCCAATCATGGTAGTGTTACAAGGATGGCTAACAGAATCACTCATCGTAGCTGTTCCTCAAAAGGGTAAACAATCAAATGGAGGCGTATGATCGGCTAAAACAGAGTGGAGGTGATGGTAAGAACACGACCAAGGCTCAAATGCTGATGATAATGCATTCAGAATGGTTATTTACCAAAGATTGGTTCATTTTTTAATGAGCTTAAGCTCTGGTAGAATAGATGCTCATTTCTTAGGTTTAATTTTTAACGAGCTTGAACTTTGCATAAAACTACTCGTGCCAGTCGTATAATAAGGATGTCTCATCGATAGGTTCAATTTTTATGGAGCTTGAACCATTCGAAACTTTGCTTCGCTGCCTTTTGCATGCAAGCTATGAATGACCAACAACTGTACTAGGGGTTAATTAACTGCTAAGGTTAGGTAATAAAAGTATTCCTTTACTTTGTCGGTGCCATTTGGCCCCTGCAAAGGTCATTGGTCGATTTGACCACTCACCTGACTTAAGTAGTTGAAGTCAGTGAAACTATGGAGTTAGCGTTACACTGGTCACTTTTCACTTGCGTACAAAAGGTTTGCATTCCCCAGGTATAGTGAAGTAGAGTTTCTAGGTTACCATATGAAAGTTCTTGCATTTGCAAGATTTCTTCCTCTGCATTTGCAGACAAAACACTTCCTCGACGATGTCTATCGAAATATACAAAGGTGAATGGCACAGTCGCCTCCACTCACATAACTTTGACGAGGGAATCTTATTCCAGTCTAATCCCATTTTCCTAAATGGATGGGTGTGTCAGACTAGTCATATATCCATCGCAGAAACCTACCCTATACCCAAGGTTTTCCTATTGAAGCAGGCTAGGGTGCATGCCCCCTGGGTTTCAGTCATAATCACTGAATTAGTCGCACTCATCAGGTGGACGAATTGGATATTGATGAGACATTCCTTGCGTGAAAAGACTAGTTAGGGATGGCATTTGAATATTAGCTATGTGTGAGCTAGAGAATGAAAGCCGGTCTACAAGCTAGACCACTCTGCCTTCATGCGGAAAACACATTACTCGAAAGAGTGAGGAGACAATGGCTCCCATGCTATAAATGTAATCATGCCCAAGGCGTAGATCGTAATCTAGAGGTCCTTGGACTACCATTACGTTCACATAAACAGTTTTCCCTCTAAATGTTATAGGCAAATTTGGAAGGATCCCTAATGGTCGACTGGTTCCTTTGTTGAAGCCTATCATACTTCACATCTCAGGCAGAAGCGATGGCGAACCAATCACTTTCCAAGCAGTTGAGGAAAGGATACTCACTGAAGCCCCTTCATCTATGATAGTACTGACCATGACCATTTTGTAAGGTTGTACAATGATTTGGAATGGTACATTAGATGGTAGACAGGGTCTGCCTAGTAGATTCCAGTCAAAGGAAATGACTAGGTTGCTCAGAGGTGGGACTGAATAAACAGTCGGATACGACTCTGATGAACTTCCTTCCTATGGTAAAGGAACAGGTAGATTTCCCCCATGTTCGTCGGAGTCTATGTTTACAAAAAGAATTTGAACGGTGTCATTCTCATTCTCTTCAGTGACTATATCATCTATAGACAGACCTTCCGAAGACAAGACTGGGTCGACTGCCGTCTCGACTCGATGACTTTTGTCCAGTGTGGACTCAAAGGGTTTATCTTCAATGATAGATGCTTCGACCGACCACAAAGGTGTGTCAGTCCAATTTTCAACTATCAATGGACTTGGTAAGAGTTTCTTCTATCCAGGAGGAAGCTGTAGCAGTGAAGCAGGATGGTTATCCAAGACTCTTTTAGCTTCGTCTAGGAAGGGACAACAGTGGATGGCATGATCGCCTTCACACAGCCTACAAGGAAATTTATATTTTCCTTTTTTCCCAGAGACTTCGTTTTCACTAGTTGATGGTGTACTCTCAACATGATCGTCAGAGGTTGACAACACCAGATTGTGAAAACAAGGAGACCAGTCCCTTAAGATCTTAGGGATGCGAGGAAAATCTCGATGATAGTGTTCCCCTTTGCAAATGACACATGGAGATTTAGGTTTGTACGGTGCAGTGTGTGAATTTTCACTAGATGATGCATGCTTGCCCCATTTTTCCTTTGGCTCCTTCTTCTTCTTCTCAATTACTTGGTTTTTAGCTTTACCAGCTTCACCAAGCGAAGAGCAAGGAGGGGAGGGAGAAACAAACGAAGAAGAAGGTTGGGGGATAACTCTAGTATCATCTAGTTTCTAATTTGATTACTTAGGAATCACGGTGCTTTGAATGACAGAGGTCGAGAAGAGCCATATTGGCAAGCTGATTGTCAATCCTGATGAGACAATGTGGCCATATGAGGTGCACCAACATCTCCCCAAGAGGAGAAAGGAATAGGATTTCCCCCAAGGGGAAATCCTTGGTTGGTGGACTCCATTTTCTCAACCTAAGCCCAATGAGGGAATAGTTACATTATTCCGATTAAAATAAATTTTATGACGCTTTGACACGACTCGCTTTTTCAATTTTTAAGAGTCAAGAAAAAGCTAAAGATGACTCTAGTCGCCTTCGATTTTTAATGAGCGTGAAGTGACAAGTGATCAGATGGACCTTTTCCTTTAAGGAGTCTAAAAAGGAACAAAAGAGACTACTCTGGAAATCTAGACAGAGGGATTACCAAACCAATCGTAAAACTACAGAATACTTTTTATGATATGGCAGTCAATCCTCCCAAATGTTGTGTTCAGTGCATTGTGATCGATAGGGCGACAGACGCAGCTTCCTAAAGATAAAGGATGTAGCCTATTGTGGTCTCCCAATATATACTCAACGATACGTGGGAGCACAAGTCCGTACTGACATTTGTCATCTTAAAGAAGAGGAATCACCCAACCCACGATGAAAGTGATAGTTACCAGGCTTTACAATGTCGGAATACATCTCTAGCCTAGACTTCTAAATGTTGTGCGTTAGGTTCCAAAGTGTTTTTATGTTCATTGAATTTATTTTATAGTTGATATTTCTTAAGAAGTTTGCCTTAAAGGTTCACCGCGTGATGTAGATATACAATTCCTAAAATGCAATCTAAGATGATAAACAATCATTTATTCTTCTTTTTGCAATGAAAATCCTAGCTACTAAGGAAAGAGAAGCATGATTCATTCAACATAGAGCAGAGAGCACACGCTAGGTGCACTGTCCTAAATAAAAATCAACAAGTAGTCTAAATGCAAATGCACATGGATGTATTTTTTTTTCACTTCTTAATGTGTGAATGACAAAAAGAATGCTAAGTACAAATTTGAATTATCTTTTCAAAGTAAGAATGCTAACAATTTTCTCTTCAAAAAACAAAAGGAAGATAATGACGACACTTCGCGATTTTGAATTAACAGTTTCTTTCGACACTTGAAAAACTATTAATTCAAATCAAATATAAGAGTAACAGTGTAATCGAACATCAAGAATAGTAGGATTCTTTTCTTTCATTGAAGATGACACTTGCGACACTTCCAAATCAAAAGACGACAGCTTGACTAAGCTACTTATTTGTAAAGGAGAATTGTAAATGGCGAACAATAAATAAAAAAATTCACAATTCTTTGTAAAATGGAGGCTGAATAATGCAAAGGAAGGGAGTTTCCACAGTGGTATACTGATCACAGACACCAAAACTCCTGAATAAAGCTAAAGAGAGTGAACAAAAAACCAAAATCTGGAGGTAGAAACAGTCTTATCTAATCATCGCACCTATAACACAGGGAAACATGGATACATCTCACCTACTACACACGAGACATGCGATGCATCCAGATTGCCAAGAGGAGAAGGTGCGATGGTCCAGGGACGAGACTTCAACTTGGTTTCTGGTCATAGTTTACAGCTTAGTTCAGGGATTTAGGCCGAGCTAATGATAGTCAGTAAATGAAAATCACAGGGGCTGATCTAATGAGGTTACTTGAGCCACCACCAGGGAAATTAGGATGTCTGCAAATCAATTGTTCAGTTTATAAACAAAACTCAGAGATGGAATGAAGCAACATTGATCTAATTTGCACTTGCATAGCAAATGCAATTCGAAGGCTAGCTGGCTTAAATTCAGGCCCCATCTGTAGTTTATAAAGCAAACAAATATATACTAGCAAATAAGCTATTCACTCCCCAGTGGAGTTTCCATTTTGTTAATGGGAAACCTAGTGTCCATGCAGAGCTACTAGTCCCACTAAGACAGGTAGCTATCTTAGAAATAAACAAACTAAAGTTACTTTCATTTTCCTTTATGAGAAGTAGGTAGGAGAGGAGCAAAGAATACCAACCTCAAATCTTTCGCTTGGTTCCTTGCTTGTTCATTCTCCCCTCTGACAAATCTTTGTTGCTCCTTCCTTGCTTACCCTGCTTCAAAGAGTACCTATAAAGTCAAAGCAGCATAATACCTTCAAAGTACTGGGATCTACAATCATAAACAATATAGGACCAGATATAAATTGACCACACAAATGCATATATCATCAAACATACAAGAATGTGGAGGAAAACTCGAATAACTTTATTAATAGAAAGAGTAGAAGAGAGGATTACAACCCATTGATCTGACCCTAGCGTCATCCTCCCAGCATGAAAGCCCTTCTTCACCTCATGAAAAGCTTAGATCACCCAACACTATGATGTTCCACTAGGAAACCAACAACACTTCCTTACAAGATACAAAATTCCAATCTCTGGATCTCTGGGATGAGGGATCCATATATAGATGTTTGTAGGGGGGTGAGTCAGCTTTTAGGATTTTGATTAATTTCCTCTCTATGATAGTTCTTGGTTACACTTGGAGACTCCTGATCTCTTACTCATCCCTGGTAGAATTCAGAGAGGCAAGTGTCACAAGAGAAGTTTCGGGAAGATTCCATGATCATCCACCTTGCAAACTGTCTCTGCCATTTGTCTACTCTCGCCCATCGCACCCTACAAAATGGCTTTTCAGTATGCATCGCACGTTTTACATGTGGCAGGTGAGATGCATCTCACCCTTAGCACTGAGTAGTCTGTATGGTCCAGTTTTGAGCAGTTCTGAGCAGTTTTCCATGGAGAACTTCTGGGAGATTATGTAATCAGCTGAACTTGTTCCTTTAGGGTGTGAAACAACACTTTTAGGGACTCAGAAGCCCTTGGTTTATGGACATATATGATTGGGTTTGCAGTGCCCAAATATGTTTATAGAAATGAGGAGAGAAGGGATCAAAACTAGAAGGAAGAAACTGAATCAAGCATGAACATTCATGGGTTGTAATCTTTCCTTTTACCAATAAATAATTCAAATATTTTCCCATTCATGTTCTTATATGATCTATATCGTATTCTAGATTCTATGATATGTTTAATTAACAAATATTTATTGTATGTTTTGATGGGTTTCTATCTCATCTTGTGTGCAGGTACTTTACAAGCGAGTTAAGTATGGAAAGGAGCGGCAGAATCGGTCAAAGGAGAGAGGGAGAAAGTGAAATTCATAGGTTGGTTTCTTTCCATCCTTCTCTTATATGTTGTTTATAGAAAAACAACGAATTAGTTTGTCTGTTGTTTCTAGACTAGCCACTAGGTCTAAAGGGTTAGGCGTTTTGTAGAAACACCAAATTTTCCCAAAACAAATTGGTGACTTTGCTAGGGAGAAATATTAATCCTTTTAGTAGCTTATCACCTCCTTAGACACGTTGACATACTTTACTTGTTGTAATTTATCCTTTTGCATTGAATTTTGGTCAAAATTTGAGGTTAGATGACTCTTGAGTGGCCGGATAGGAATCAATGCAAGCTAGCTTTAGAGACAGTGCACTGTAGTGCAATTAGGCCTTCTTTGACCTGCGTTGATTAAGCTTGGAATATTTTGATTAGTGCAATTTGGCCCTCTTTGACCTGTGCTAATCAGTGCAGATTGGCGCTCTTTAATCTACGCCGATCAGTTTTGAAACCATTGAAATCAGCGTAGTATTTAGTGAGAGATAGTTCTCTACAATGCATTTAGCCCCTCTGTGACCTGCGTTGATCAACCTTAGGTTAAATTGCCACCTTTGGATTGAGGCTTTTTCGAAATTCCTCTGATTTCTTGCTTGCTGAAAATCAATGATGTCTTATCTATGAAAACAATCTTTCCATCTCCTTAATTCAGCTCTACTTTGATTGGATTGATTAATGTTTCTTTATCATTATCAGTCTATAATCAAAGTTAAAATATAGTTGATCGATTGTTTTGTTGTTAGAAAAGTGTCGTAAAATCATCATTTTCTTAAAAAAAATGAAGTGTCATAAAGTCTTCCTTCATAAATAATTGATTGATTTATTTGTGCATTTGATTTGTATTTTCATTTAAAGTGTCGAAATCTTCATTTCTTTAAAATCGAAAGTGTCATATAGTCTTCCTTTCCCTTTAAAAGAATTTTTCACAAATCGTCATTTTTTATGAAAAGAGTTTTGAACCATTTGTGCATTAGTTTTTCTTATTGCATCATTCACATTAAGATAAACTAAAAAGGAAAACATACATTGTGCATATTAAAGTTTGTGAATTCTTAAAAGGAATGGTTTAGGGAATTGCGTTAGTTTGTGCCCTTTGTTTGTTCAAAAAGTACTTCTATGCTCTATCCCTTGTAGCTAGGATTTTCATTGTTGAAATTAAATGCAAGGAGTTCTTCTCATTGTAGTTACATTTTTAGAAATTTCAGAAAACATCTTGTGGTGAACCTTCAAAGGAAAATTTTAAGCAAGATCAACCTAAAATTTACATCAATTAATCTAATAATTCATTGGAACTTAAAAAAAAACATCTAGAGGTCTAGGCCAGAGACGTGTTCCAAAATCTGTAAACCTAGTGGCTATCGTTTTCATTGAGGTTGGGTGATTCCTCCTCTCTGATTCGATAAGTGCTAGTAGGGACTTGTGCTCCCCGTACCCTCGAGTATATGGTGGGAGACCCCAATAGGTTAAAATCCTTTATCCCTAGGAAGCCGAGTTTGCCACCTTGCCCATCGCAATGCATCGAACACAACATTTGTGAAGATTGACTGTTGTACGTAAAATCCCTGGCAATTTCTCCTTCATTTATCACCAAGGTGTATATTGCAATTTTGTGGTCTATCTGGTAAACCCTCTTGTCTAGAATCTCTAGAGCAGTCACTTTCATTCCTTTTCAACTCTTTAAAAGAAAAGGATCATCTGAGCACTTGTCTTTTCAGGCTCATTAAACATTGAAGGTGACTAGAGTCATCTTTTGTTTTTTCTCGACTCTTTAAAAATGAAAAAGCAAAGTTGTGTTCCAGTGTCATAAAAAATTAATTGACCATAGATAACATCCTCCACGCTCGTTCCTCAGTTGATCTTAGGTTGAAACATATGGTGACAAATTCAGAGTCCATCTATCAAGGAATTGCTTTTGATGGGAATCCTAGTCCTTTTCCTCCATTTGGAAATATTGGTGCTCCATATATGCCTACATTGTCCCTTCCGGGATTTACCATTGGCTTGCCAGTATGGTTGTTTCAACCTCCTTGGTTCAAAATGTCGTGATTTCTCTGCAATTGAGTACACCTCCAACTAGACAAAATGAACCTCCTGTTGATCCTAAAGTTGACCCTTTGCCTTTTTCCTTGATTTTTTATTATTCCCCTTCTTCCTCTTCACCTGGTGAAAGTATTGGTACTAGTAACCAGGTGGCTAAGAAGAAGAAGAAAGGGAAGAAGAAGAAGAAGAAGAAGAAAATTCAACAAAGGGGCAACCAAGCAATCATTTCTTTGAATGTAGCATCTGATGAGAAACCATCTGTTAAGCCTCACAAAGTTCAATATCCATGCAAACTTTGTGTGGGAGACCATCTTCTTCAAAATTGTCCTGATATTCCTCAGATCTTAGAAGAATGGTCTTCCCGTTCACATGATCCTGTGTCATAAACTTTTGGAGATCATGTTGGTGACACACCATCAACTAGTGATAGTAAAGTTCATGGAAAGAAAGGAAACATCAAGTTTCCATGTAGGTTATATGAAGGGAATCACCCCATTCACCTTTGTCCTTATCTGGATGAAGCCAAGAAAGTGTTGGATAACTGTCCTGCTTCACCGTAGCGACTTCCATTTGGTTATAGGAGACTCTCCCTAAATCCTTCACTAGTTGATGAATTGACTAACCAAAATCAATCTTCGATCGAAACCACTCTATCTAAAAGTGAATCCTATAAGTATATACCCAACCCAAATCAACAAGTCAAGGTAATAGTTGACCCGATTTCACCTTTAGTAAATCGTACTTCTCCCGAAAAGAGTGAATATGGTACCACTCAGGTTCTTTTTGTTTCTTTAGATTCTAATGCACTTGGGGGAAATCCTCATGTTCCATCAAGATAGGAGGAAAATCCTCCAGTTCTCGTAACTTAAGGAGTTAATTCTCCTATTTCTACAGGACCCTATCCAAGTAAACTAGTCACTTCCTTTGATTGGAATCGACTAGCAGGATTCCGCCTTCCTTATTATATGCCCTTCTAGATCATAGTACAAGTTTGTAATATGATTATATCTAGCACTATTATAGATGGAGGTGCGCCTATGAGTATCCTTTCCTCAACTGCTTGGCAAGCACTTGGTTCACCACCACTTGTGCCTATTACGTAGAGTTTGTTGGGTTTTAATAGAGGAACCAATCAACCATTAGGGATCCTCCCTTAGTTACCTATTGCATTGGGAGGAAAACTCATTTATCTGAATGTGATGGCAGTACCAGGCCCATTAGATTACAATTTACTTCTAGGGTATGACTATGTTTATGGCATGGGAGCTTTTGTTTCCACACTCTTTCGAGTGATGTGTTTCCTGCATGAAGTTAGAATTGCAGCCATTGACTAGCTTTCATTTCTCGGTCCAAATATGGCTTCCAGTCAACCATCTTCCCTAAGTGGTCCTTTTGTACCAATGGTATCATCCCAGTTGCAGGTTAATTATGTGGCAACCTATTCCATACCTACATCAACTAACGATCAATTTAGTGATGTTGTACAACATGTACTGGGGTCAATGGAACCATATTTCTCCTTCATGACCTCTTATGAGTTGTGATACATGGTCCTTAACGATAGTTCCTTGTCTTGTGTCAACCTCGTTAAAAAATGAAACAAGGACCATGAGGATAGTTCTTTACTGTGTTAACCGCATTAAAAAAATGAAATAGGCCCCTGAGGATAGTTCGTTGTCTTGTGTCAACCTCGTTAAAAAATGAAACAAGGGGTCGAGGGATAGTTCATTGTCTAGTGTCAACCTCATTAAAAAATGAAACAAGGGTCTATGAGGATAGTTCTTTTACTGTTTCAACCTCATTAAAAAATGAAATAGGTCCATGAGCATAGTTCCTGGTCTTGTGTCAAGCTTGTTAAAAAATGAAACAAGGTCCCCTGAAAAAGTTCCGAGTCGAGTCTTTGATTAGATATTGTGAAATCCTAGTTGAGTATTTCACTTGATATCATAAAAGAAACTTCATTCCATCCACCTAATAGCCATGATTAGTCTACTTAGGTGAATGTAATGAATCTTGGGGAGCATGCACCTAATGGTAAAAGTTAAGTTTCCTTGTAGGTTATGTGAAGGGAATCATCCCATTCACCTTTGTCTATCTGGACAAAGCCAAAATGGTGTTGGATAACCATCTTGCTTCACCACAATGACTTCCATCTGGTTACTAGAGACTCTCCTTTTCACTCATGCTGGGGGCATGTAAACCAATTCAAGCATAGTTTTTCATTTTAAGCTTGTGTAAAAATGAAACTGAATCCAAGCATAGTTTGTCGTTTCAAGCTTATGTAAACATGAAACTAAATCCAAGCATAGTCCCCTATGGTTCAAGCTTGTCTAAAAATGAATCCATTTCCATTTTAACCCTTGTGATTGCCATTCTATCAGCCTTTTCTACCAGATGAGCCTTGGTTATTTCATTCCATCACCACCATCTCTTTGGTCGATCATACACTTTCACTTGGTTGTTTTACCATTTTTTGAGGAACAGTTGCAATGAGTGGTCATATTAGCCAACCTCTTCACATAAATCAACATGTTTTGAGAAGCTCCAACATCACCGGAACTAGTTGCTACCCTAGACACCACTCATTCCTCAATTGGAGTCCTCTTCAAGCTCTTTTCAAACTCTCTAAACATGAAAAGATTGTCAAGCACTTGTCATTTCTAGCTCGTTAAACAGATTAGAATCAATATCTACTCAGTATAGTTTTATCCCTTCTTCGGGCTGAGGTAGATCAACTATGAAAAAGATACTCATTGATCAAACATGATCAATAGGTTCTCTATTGTATTTTTTTATGCTTTTTCGGACTTGAGAGACAAATTTACGAAAAAGAACTTGGGGAGTTTCCTTTTAGTCCATTTTCAGTCTCTCTAAATGTGAAAATGACTGAGTTATCTTTGTCGTTAAACTCGTTAAAAAACATCAAATAGCGACAAACTTGTTCATATAGACAAGACCAAGTTTCACCTTTGCTAGAATTGTTTAAACATCAAATAGTGATGGATTCAGTCGAAGGGTGGAATTATACAACAAGAATATGTTATCCTTCTAAAGCTTGATAAAAAATAAAAAGGTACTATTTAGAAATGACTAAGGAAAATGGGAAAAAGCTGAGAACACTTTATGGTAGTAGTTCGCTCTTGAACATGACACTTTCACCTCATCACTGTGATGTGGGTTGGGTCATTTAGCTTGATGGTTATCACACCGTTGGTCTATCATACCATCCATCACTTTGTTTTGGGTCAATGCTACCAATTCACTTCAGTTTCACCAATATGTTCAAGAGAAGTCATTTCGTTCAAAATTTCATCCTTTACAATACAGTAAACCTTCATTTTCATGACTACCATTCCTGAACCTTGTGTCGTGAGTCGATGTTTCATCTCCAAAATCATTTACCTTGTTTTGTGTCGTTGATGTGGGATACACCAAGGCCCTCCGACGATGAGTCGCTTCTTGTTGACATCGGCACATCATCCAAGAAGTTGACTTAGAAACACCCCTTCAGTACCTTGAGGCTTGCATACATCAATGGTAGGCTTCTCACTTCTGGCGATAGGTTGACATCAATGGCCTTCGACCGAAAGACTTCGTATGGTATTCGAAATCAAATCATTTATTCACACCTTGCGAAATGTACTGCAGTGCCTTGAGGGTAATTATCATTAACGGTGATTCCTCTCGCGTTTGTTAATGGTTTACATCATTGGTTGTTAATCAGACGATGTCTCTCCATGTTCGACCTCAGATCATCTATTCACATTGTTAGACTTGTACTTGACTGAAATATTGGATGAGATTGAAGACCTCAGATCTAGTTTCATCCATCCGGGCTGCGATATATTTTTCACGAGTACTATATCAAATGTACAATGGCCTTACATTCATGCTCATCCATTCATGGGTCTATATTTGTAGATGACTATATTTGTACATGTAAGAAAGTTTATAATTTGAGCATGGGTATGCCTTCCCTCAGCTAGTTCGTGAGAAAAAAATCAAATTATCATGATATTTGTATTGTAACTGATGCAAGTCTCCTTCCACTTCGAAACCTTCTCTCCAAATGGTAAAGCATCTCACTCGACATGTTTATTTTTGACTTCATGCTTTAGGGGGCAACTATTACAGGTCAATTTGTGCACATCGACCCCGACTTCCAGATCTGTATTATTAGGGTCCATCAATCCCTAATTCAATTGTTTTCATTCCCTAATGAAGTCAACCTACATCATGCTTTCCTCCCAAGAGTTTCCATGACACCATTCATCCAATAAATGCCCCTAAGGAGATCAACGTAGGTAGCCTTCTATCAGCCTGCATTGAAAATAAAGAAATGCATTGACTTGGTGCACTATAGTGCACTTAGCCTTTGTTTCACCTACGCTGAGCGAGATTCATTGATTTTTTTAAATGAATCCATTGTATTCCTCATCCAATGGATACTTCTGGAAGCTTCTAGATTGATTGAGCTCACATTTGGATGAGGAAAAGGATGAATGAACCTCAATCCATTATCCCTTCCTTCATGGAACCACTTCCCAAATTTGGCATAGCACTCAAGAAGGCCATTAATGGATTAACCTCCTCCATTAAGCTATAAATTGACCAAGCATTCAAAGGCTGGTCTAGGTTGGAATTTCTTGAGCTAAGGAAATGTTGTTTGAATGAGATTAGTAAGAGTATTGTAATGATGTCGAATTGTTGCTTCATGAGGAGAGAAGGGATCGAAATTGGAAGGAAGACACTGAATCAAGCATGAAATTCATGGGTTGTAATATTTCCTTTTATCAATAAAGAATTCAAAGCTTTTTCCATTCATGTTCTTATATGATGTATATCGTATTCTGGATTCTATGATATGTTTAATTAACAGATCTTTATTGTATGCTTTGACGGGTTTTTGTCTCAGCTTGTGTGTAGGTACTTTCCAAGTGCGTTAAGTATGGAAAGGAGTGGCAGAATCGGTCAAAGGAGAGAGGGAGCAAGTGAAAGTTACAGGTTGGTTTCTTTTCCTCGTCTTATCTGTTGATTATAGAAAAAGTAGCAAATTACTTTTTCCATTGTTTCTAGACTAGCTACTATGTCTAGAGGGTTAGGCATTTGTAGAAACACTAAATTTTCCCAAAATAGTAAGCATACCAAGTTCCAACAAATGTGGCTCATCCCATTTCTGATTGTGGAACATTTAGGCCCATCAACTTTTCTGCTACAAGATTTATCAGGTAAGAGAGAATATCTACCTGTTAATGGACAAGTCCTAAATAAATACTTTCCATAGAATATGATCTCTTCTGTTCACTATATATTATTGCCCATAGTTAAAAAATTTCGTTAGAAATAATAATACCAATTCAAAAGCATTCACTTTTGATTTTACAAAGGATAGTCTCTTTTCAATTTTGACTTTTCGCTTGTATAAGTAAAGATATATATGAAAGTAATCTTCACATATGAAATGTATAGTTAAGTTTGATTGCTTTAAATTGATTGTCTTCCTCCTTAATTATTTTATTTTATGAAGCTTAACTTTAAAAGAGAACCTACCCCTTTATATCAGTCTAGAAAATTATCTATAAAAAGCAAAGTCTCTCTCCAGAGAGGCATCTCTAAAAACTATACAACTATCGTCTAGAAGCTCTTAAGGGGCCAATGATCCTCCCCACTTAGTCATTTTTCATTTTTTACAGTGTAATTCTAAAATATACCTATCTTAAAGGATAAGAGGTCTCATCAAGAGCTGGATTATGATGATCATAAGATTATAACTGAACTGACATTACCAAAACTGCATATCAAAATAGGGTAATGGCTTATGATTATAATAATCAAAAGACAAGGGATCTCATCACAAGCTACCTTGTTCAGTTAAGTTACGAATCAAGTGAATGGAATTGTCAATGTTAGTCACCAAACCAAGACATTTTCCTTTAGGAAATACAGATGAAAAGATGAAGCAACAAATGAATTACTTCAGAAAATAAAAAGAGAAATAAGTATACTTATGAGCTTATCTTTAAAATTTCATTCTGATTTAAGTGGAATACTAGGTCATTGCTTCTTAAGAGGTAACCTTGTCGAGGCTATGAACACCTGGTGGTAGCAGAGGCTCTACTTACGACAACGGAGTAAACCAAAAACCAATCTTGGGAGAGACTCATGGATTTTATCTTTAAAAAACCAAGTAAAGGCTGATGTAGACAATGTTACATTTTTTAAGAAAAGAATAGTCAAATGAATGGTAGTTAGGAAGATGATTGTTTTATTAAGCAATAATCCTTACCTTATATTCTATATAATTTGTTTTATTTTAAAAACTATCTTTATTTTGGAAGTTTCAAAAATTTCAAAAAACTCTCAGAGATAACTGGTTCTTCCAAGTGAATCACCAATTTTTTGTGGTATTCAACAACCCCCATTTGTTAATAATAGTAGTTAATGTTACATTAACTAAATGGGACCCTTTAAAAATTTTCATTCAAAAAACAAAACTTAGCGTTTAGTCATTTCTTTTATTTTTTGAACAAAGCAAAGA
The DNA here is from genome assembly GCA_000404065.3 of Pinus taeda. Lineage (NCBI taxonomy): Eukaryota > Viridiplantae > Streptophyta > Pinopsida > Pinales > Pinaceae > Pinus > Pinus taeda. The sequence goes on along the minus strand of APFE030409340.1, from coordinate 31,212 downwards.
TAACAATCAAAAACCTTTTTGGGAACTACTAAAGGACCTTTCTAAAAAACCTCGAAAATCAAGCAAAGTGTTTAAAATAAGGGCTCCATGGTCTAGATTATCATAAAATCTGACGAAAATGGAAGTCCTTAAGCTTTTTAGGCTTAAGTCTCGCACCACATATCATGACTCATGAAGAGCTCTCTCTTAAATACAATATAGCAAGGTTTGCGAGTAGCAAAACTACGATGGTGATTTGTCTTTTATCATATCGTATTTTGGGTATTCAAGCAAACACTTTGCACTTACCATAAGCCAATATTACGAAATGTGATTCACGCCCGGACTGACACTTTAGCGTATTAAAAGTAAATATTTCGAGTCCTTCAAGTCTATTGGATAGGTGTTTGGTCAATTTAGTGTCCTAAATTGCTCTACATAAATTATCAATCCGGGTATCATAAACTGATGAAGTGTAGTGCACTGTTTGTGCTAGCTAACCCTTCTTACTTGGTTGTTTTTGTTTTTTATGTTGTTTTGGGGGGGTTTTGGTCTTTTAATTCCTAATGATTTACAATGTAATTATCAAAACTAAATCAAATTTTTGTAAAGACTGCTGAAAATCTAAAAATGAAAACATAGCTAAGAAAGAAATGAAAACAGAGCTACGAAAGATTTGGAAGCAAAGCTAAGAAAGAAATGAAAACAAGTTTTCTATTCCTATTTTATCATTATTTCAAAATCATGAATTAAAACTGAAAGTGAAAATTGCAATTGATGTCTAATTAATTACAGAAATAAAATTAAATGAAATACTTGGTTACTCTGCCTCTCAATTTTGGGAGAAAGTCTCCTTGGGATGACATTTGAGTAACTCTGTACTTCATTAATGTAAGAGAAAGCACTTAGTTAAGGATAAATTATTAACTTGAAGTGTTTTCCATAAACATTCATTAACACCATGAGTTAGTATTTTGAACTAAAAATGAAATGGAAAACATAGTAAATGACACTAATCAGTTTAACTAAGAATTTAAACTAGCAAAAAAGTAAATGAAGTAAACTATTCAACAATGTATCTTTATCATTTCTCCAATCCTACTCTCATCCTGAAACAAGATTAGTTTTTGATTGAAGAAACAAGATTACACTATTGAGTTATATCTTCTAAACTACTAATAAGAACTAAAAATAAATCAAGCTAATGGAAACTGCTCTAAATTATAAACACTCTTAGTAAGAAAAATGATTATAAACACTGTTTCAGAAAGAAAATGATGAATTTACAGTTAACAAGAAGAAGACAAATAAATAAAATAAAATAAAAAAATTAACCATGAAACAGAGTTTTGCTACCCTCGGTCTATTTGTGTTTGACTTATCCATTGACCGTAGTCTTATGCCATCTTCTTTGTCGACCTGGGCTGAATGAATAGGATAGGGTCCATCTCATGATGATTTCAATGCTACCCATATGGCTAGTTTCCCATTCTGACACCAAGAACCTGTTAGAGTATGGAAGTAGCTACGAAACAATCAGTTAGCTACAGATTAGGCTGTGTTTCGTAGCTAATATGAAAACAATTATTCAAACAGCAAAACATAAAAAGAATAATATGTAAATCACTAGATGTCATCCTCAAGACAATATATACCAGTTATTAGTGATGAGAATGCATCTTTCTTATGGAAAAACAAAGGAAAGGAATGAGAAGAGTTGCTAGGGAAAGAGTAATTTTGAGGCTCAACATACCGCCACTGCAAAATCATTGCATGTCCACATGAAATTTTCAAAAATGTGAACTTCCTTCTCCTATTGCATCTGTTCTGACACTTTGACCAGCACATCCAACTTCCTTTTCTTACTTCTCCTTGCACTGACGACCATCTTGGGATACTTCATAAGAAGTCTATATTTGAGGTTGATAAGTGTCCTACTCAAATTCCTATTCTTCTTGTACCAGAGCCCTAGGTGTAGTATTGTATTGTCATGAATGGCTTTATCCCGTTTTCTTTGTTCCTTCAGGGTTTCATTTTCTTTCTTAATATTCCTATATCTCCAACTCATAGATTTCTTGTTTGAGAAAGCTAGTTAGAGGACGAGTTGTTCTAGATCGGCTGAGGATCCTGGATCCATTGAGGCACTTTTATTTTCCAAAAATTCTATGTAATCATAAATTTTCTATTGTACTGGATCTATGCCAGGAGAAGCTCTGCTTAGATTGCCTTCAAACTTTTTTTGAGGAGAGTTTTGTGGGCTGTGTTCAGGAGATTGAACTGGGGTTTCTTCCTCTAGGTTTTGATGTTACCTTCCTCACCTTACCTCGGAGTCTAGAGCTCCTCCTCAGGTTTTGGAATCTTATGGTTTCTTCTCTTGTGTCCTTCTTCCTCTTCCCTATCTCCTTCTTTTTCTTGATTTGCTCCCTAATCTTGGTCAGTTTTTCAGAGAGTAACTATTTATCTTCTTGTGGTGATGAAGGTTCAGGAATGTCTTCATTGATTTCTTCAACTCTCTCTTTCATTTTTCCTTTCTATTTAGTTTTCTTTCTAAACTCTAGTTAAGAAGTTGTCTATGCATCACTCTCTTGTGAGGAGGTTCCATATTCATTTTGAATGTTAATGCTGATCTTTGCCCTCCTAATTTTATTAACATGACTCTCCTCAGGTGACTCTAGAGCATCCTGGAAAAACTTTCTTACCAAGAAATCTTCCCAGGTATCCCCTACACTTTTCAAATGGAATTCAACTAGTATCTTCACTGATTCATGATGATACATAGTTGTTTCTATGGATTTAATTTTCTTTTGGATATTTGTAGCCATTCTTCTTAGAAATTTTAGAAGGAAGAAGGGAAGGTTGACGGTTCCATTTTCTAAGAAATTCATTAATAAGCGTATATGGTAAACATACATAGACCCAAATCTTCCTTCACATGTAATGAATTTTTGCAATATCAATAGCATATTACCCCATTTGTTTTTGAGTGCTGAAATAGGAATTCCCTTTCTAAATATTGTAGCATCCATACCTGGGTTTCTCAGGATCACTTTCCAAGATTCACCATGAAATTTCTTGTTTGTAAACCATCTTTCTCCTTGTCTCGACAGCTCTATTACTTCTACTATGAAGGATTCTGTGACTGCAAATTTAGTATCTCCTACCTCCACTTTTGTGCCATTAAATGACCTTGCAAAAGACTTGGTAATTTCCTTGCGGTAGTCGTCAAATTTCTCAATAAAATTTAACCATCCAGCCTTCTATAGCATCCCTTTAAGCTATGGATACCCCTCCATATACTTTACCCCTACGGCTCTGTCTTGACAATAAGCCCCATATCCCCTGTCTTTCGTTAACCTTCAAAATTAAGCTTACTGTCTATAAAACGAGTGCTATTAAGAAATGGAATGACTTTGTGTATGGAAATGGAGTCATTGTGTATATAGGAGAGATAAACTTAACTATCTGTGTGTAATAAATAGATAATAAGGGTTTAGAGAGTCGTAGATAGGTAGGTCACATCGTCATCTTGACCATTAACAGGTGGAGTTGTGGAGGACCATTTAAGTATAGGTTATGGAGTTTGAAGTAGAGATTTTTTATGAAAGAATCATTGAGATTGTTTGTCATTAGAGATGGAAGATATGGCAGAGTTGTAGTGGTGGTAAAATCAAATTATGGTTGATTAAGGAGACATGTGATTATACATACTATACATACTTATGTTTTCAAATTAATTTTTGAAATAAATCTTTGCATTTAACTTTGGAACTTTTACATTTTGTTGAAAATGCAACAAGATGATGGAGCTTAGTGAAAAGAAGTCGCCTTCACTAAGTGGGCCCATAGGCTATTTTTGGCACAAAGTCTATTTTTAGACATATGGATCATGGTCTATAAGTTGCAGGATGCTATTTATTGATGATTGGTCATGTTGGTAAAAATAGATGGACCTCTATTTTTAGACATATGGGCGGAGTCTATTTTTAGACTGCCAGTCAGAAATAGATTAGTCGGAATATTATTAGCTTCTATAATATTTGGACTATAAACTTCTTCTTATCCTCTGCAGCACTTTGTCGAGCTTTGGATGTGCACATGGCAACTTCCGAAGGAAGATATGCTTTTCCTATGGGTTAGTTGAGCTATTGCATGATGGACTTTAGTTAGAACTCAAGTGATTGAGTTTGGTGGAGTTTATTGAGGAGTTGATGGAGTTGTGTTCAGTTTGACCTAGTTGAACTAGTTGTATTTAGTCTAACTGACAAATACACTAGTGATGCGTGGTGTGAATTAATTATGAATTAATTCACTAATTATTAACTCATAAATCAACTAAATAATGCATCAGTTAACTCCGTGCATGGATAGTTCAGTGGAGACAAGTGTTAGAGGTTGGTGAAAGGGTGAGACTACTATCGGTTGTGACTATAACTGTGCATGAGATTTGAAAAATCATTGATTGAGATTGCCAATGTGGATTGCACAGTACAAGCCAAAGGGGATTCAAACTTGGAACTCATCTATTCTCAACTTGGATTGCGCAGTAGAGGCAGGCAAACAGTGGAGGAGATTTGAACCCGTGACTTGTTCAGATCTGAGCTAGTTTGTGTGTAGCATGTGGAGATAGTACTGAGTACTTGCGAGGAGTATTGTAATATGTATTGTTACATGTTCTCTATCATTATAATATATAGATAGTTGGGAGTTTTCAGCTGTATGCTTTCCCCATTACATACTGGGTTGATATGTGTGATTGATGTTTCAATGTGCGCATGCAATTGTTTTTTTAATTCCGCAAATTGATGATGAATGGTAGAGGAGGTTATGTATTATGCATGCATTCCACAAATAGTGTATAATCAAGATAATCTCTGTGAATAAGTGTTATATTATTCGAATTTCTACATGGTATCAGACCAAAGTTGATCATCAGATCTATTATTCAGAAAGTGATTACATTTTATTTCTTCAGGCAGAGTCTGTAATCAGGCCAGGTAGCCTCTGGATTCATCCTTCTTTTGGAAGGTGAGATATCTGGTAAATGCCCATACAGTAAATCTCTGTACGAGAAATACTTTGTTCTCATGAATTTTAGATCAGAAGCGGTTGAGTTTTGAGCGGGTGGAATTCGAATTTGCAGCAGTGTTTTCTTGGTGTCAATGTTGAAATGTCTTTTAATGGATTGCAATTGGAGTATGCCCTTGAAGGCAGCTCGAATTATATTGCATGGAAAGACAGGAAGGAGGTGGTGTTAGATGACAATGGGTTGAAGGAGTTCATAGATGCTGAAGTCCCAAAGCCTACTGATGCTGCTCAAGTTGAGGCTTGGCAAAAGAAGAGAGCAAAGTGTCAAAGGATTCTGTTGGAGAGCATGAAGGATCACATTGTATCTAGCTTGCATGGAAAGGCTTCTCCATACTGATGTGGAAAGCGTTGATAGATTTATTCCAAAGAAAGAGTGACCAGAGGAAGTTGGTGCTCAAGGATAAACTCAGAAACATTAAGTGTGAGAAAGGAGACAGTATGCCCAAGTATCTCATGAAGTTCACCCAATGCCGGGATGAGTTAGGAAGTGTGGGGGTGACTACCGATGATGATGACTTACTGAGCTTGGCTCTCCTTGGCCTTCCGAAGAGTTGGCATTCCTATCAGGACTCTGTCAATGGTCGGGAGAAATTTCCAGGATGGGAGAGACTTTGGTCGGATCTTGTGCAAGAGGAGATCAGGTGGAATACCAGGGACGGATCTTCACCAAAGGCATCTAATGAAGAAAATTGCGCTTTGGTTTCCAAAAAAAAGAAGGGGAAGAACAAGAAAGCTTCTCATTCTAGTGACAAAGGCAAGAAGTAGGACATGTTGAAGGTGAAGTGCTTTCACTGTCACCAGCACGGACATTATGCCACAAATAAGCAAGTTGCTGGATCTACAGTGGGAGAGGCCTTATCCTCGCAGTTTGAGCTGGATTTTTCACTGATCTCATGCTTGGTATCAAGTGTGGTGGGATCAGTATGGTTCTCGGATAGTGGTGCATATTTTCACATGAGAGGAGATCAAGATTTGTTTTCTGATCTAGATGAGAAAGATCTTGGAGTGCACATCGAGATGGGCGATGATGGTAGATATAGTGTGACCAGTATCGGTACCATTTCCTTTGAGAGGGAGTCTGGTAAACCCTTCATATTGAAGGAAGTGATGCATATTCCAGGATTGAAGAAGAATCTTATCTCTGTGGCGATGTTAGAAGACAAGGGATATGATGTTGTCTTCAACGAGGGAAAGGCTTTCCTGTGCAGTAAGACAATTGGAGAAACCTAGAAGATAGGGGTTCGAGTCAAGAACCTTTATCAATTGCATGTAGATGGCTGTGTAGCAATGGCATGCAAGGTAGAAGGAGTGGTGAGCTGAGATGATGGCGAGCTGTGGCACTGAAGATTGGGTCACCTTCACCATGGAGCTTTGAAGATATTGCAATAGATTTCTACTGGGCTTCCTAAAGGCACTCTTGCGTAGTTAGATCTGTGCAAGGGGTGTACTTTGGGAAAATTTGTGAAAGCCACCTTTCACGAGAAGGATAGTCACGCCACGATGATCCTTGAGAGAATTCACACAAACATGTGTGGACCTTTCTCAGTAGCTTCGACAGTAAAGCACAAGTACTATGTGATCTTTGTTGATGATTTCTCTCGAAAGTGATGGATCTTCTTCATGCAGAAGAAGAGCGAGACATACACAAAGTTCTGTGAGTTCAAAGCACTGGTTGAGAAGGAATCAGGGAAGAAGGTGAAGGCTCTTAGGAGTGACAATAGTGGTGAATTCATCTCTGGCGAGTTCAAGTACTTCTGCAGCATAGAAGGGATTCGAAGAGAGCTCATAGCTCCCCATAACCCACAGTAGAACGGGGTTGCTGAGCAGAAGAACAGAATGATCATGGGCGCTACATGGACGATGTTGCATGATCAAGGCCTACCCCTTCAATTGTGGATGGAGGCACACAATACTGTAGTATATGTGCAGAACCATTGTCCTCACAAGATACTTGGCATGAGTACACTCGAGGAGGCTTATTTTGGTAAGAGGCCTGATATTTCCCATTTAAGGATTTTTGGTTCTCCTGTTTACATGCATGTGATGAAGGATGCCAAGAAGAAGCTGGAGCCAACTCCAGAGGTTGGGATATTTGTGGGATACACTGATACACCCCACAACTATCGTGTGTATTAGCTAGATAGTCGCAAGGCTATTGTACGACGGGATATCAAATTTCAGGAGGAGAAAGCCATGAAGTCTTTGCTTGAGAGGGAACCACACTTGCATGTAGATGAGGAGCTATTGGTTCCTAAGGATGAGCTTCAGGATGTGGATTAGCCACAAGATGAAGTTCATGGAGTGGAAGAGACCACTCATGCAGTGCCAACCATCAGAGGGAAAAAGTGCACTACAGAAGCTGAGCGACTGGATCAAGATGCAGAGAAGGTTGTAGGACCACCTACAACATAGTGTAGATAGAGACAGTCACCTGATCGGTACACTGGATACATGGCTCTTGTGAGCAAATGTGTCATGTCTAAGCCATCCTCTTTCAAAGAATCTGTGGAGGATCCCGCATGGTAGATGCCATGGTGGAAGAGTATGATTGGATTGTCAGAAACAGTGCATGGGAGATTGCCCCAAGACTAGAGGGGAAATCAATGGTGGGTTCGAGATGGATCTACAAAGTGAAGTAGGCAGATGACGGGAGTGTGGAGAAGTACAAGGCAAGATTTGTTGCCCGAGGCTTCTCACAGATAAAGGGGATCAATTATGAGGAGACCTTTGCACCTGTCGCAAGGAATTCTTCCATACGGACGATTCTTTCTCTCTCAGTGCAGATGGGGTGGCACATCCATGAGATGGATGTGAAGACTACGTTCCTCAATGGAGTCATTGAGGAGGAGGTGTACATAGAGAAGCCCAAAGGTTTCGATATCTTCAGCAGTGAGTCACATGTGTGCAAGCTCAATAGAGCATTGTATGGATTGGAACAAGCACTTTGTGCTTGGTACGCATGGATAGGCAGTTATTTCACTAGAATTGGATTCTCTAAGAGTGAGGTGGATCCTAACCTATACCAGATTGTGGTGGAGGGTAAGTTGTTGATCATTGCACTTTATGTAGATGATTTGATTTTGATGGGAGATGAGTTGTTGATACATGCAAGGAGGATCTTGCTAGAGAGTTTGAGATGAAGGACTTGGGCCTCCTTCATTATTTCCTGGGATTGGAAATTTGGCAGCGCAATGATGGAATATTTATTTCTTAGGGTAGGTATGCCTGGGAGATACTGGAGAAGTTCAACATGCATGGCTGCAAGCCTATTGATACTCCTCTTCTTGGAGGTTGGAGGAAGGAGGATTCTACTTCAGCAGAGGTAGTGGATGCCATTGTTTATCAACAGTTGGTGGGGTCACTTATGTATCTGGTCAATACACGACCCGACATATGCTATGCTGTTAACCAGATTTCACAATCTATGGTTAAGCCAACCAAGCTCTTCTGGAAGGCAGGCAAGCATGTATTGCGTTATCTCAGAGGCACATCAGGATATGGATTGTGGTACAGACAGGAGGATGAGGTGAAGCTAAGTGGCTTCATGGATGCAGACTGGGCAGGGATCCCAACGGACAGAAGGAGCACATTTGGAGGGATCTTCAGTATCGGGTCGTCAGTAGTTTCTTGGTACAACAGGAAGCAGAGATCTGTGGCACTCAGTTTGGGTCACACTTGGAGCATACTGTGATTTATTGTGATAACGAGAGTTGCATTAAACTCTCAGCTAATCCAGTATTTCATGATAGATCCAAGCACATCGACATCAGGTACCATCATATCAGAGATTGTGTGCAGCGGAGAATCATGTTACTTTCATACATTCCCACGGAGGATCAGGATGCTGATATCTTGATGAAGACGCTCACTAGGACCAAATTCGAATACCACAGAAGCAGGATAGGGGTTGCAGATAATATATATCTTGTTGAGAGGGAGTGTTGAAAATGCAACAAGATGATGGAGCTTAGTGAAAAGAAGTCGCCTTCACTAAGTGGGCCCACAGGCTATTTCTGCCGCAAAGTCTATTTTTAGACTATGTCTATTTGTAGACATATGGATCATGGTCTATGAGTTGTAGGATGCTATTTATTGATGATTGGTCATGTTGGTAAAAATAGATTGACCTCTATTTTTAGACATATGGGCAGAGTCTATTTTTAGACTACCAGTCAAAAAATAGAACAATTGAATATTATTAGCTCTTAATAATATTTGGACTATAAACATTATCTTATCATCTTGCAGCACTTCAGTTCGAGCTATGGATGTGGCACATGCAACTGCCAAAAGGAAATACACTTTTCCTATGGGTTAGTTGAGCTATTGCATGATGGACTTCAGTTAGAACTCAAGTGATTGAGTTTGGTGGAGTTGATTGAGGAGTTGATGGAGTTGTGTTCAGTTTGACTTATTTGAACTAGTTGTATTTAGTCTAACTGACAAATACACTAGTGATGAGTGGTGTGAATTAATTATTAATTAATTCACTAATTATTAACTCATAAATCAACTAAATAATACATTAGTTAACTCAGTGCATGGACAGTTCAGTGGAGACAAGTGTTAGAGGTGGGTGAAAGGGTGGGACTACTATCAGTTGTGACTATAGCTGTGCATGGGATTTGCAAAATCATTGATTGAGATTGCCAATGTGGATTTCACAATGCAAGCCAAATGGGATTCGAACTTGGAACTCATCTATTCTCAACTTGGATTGCGCAGTAGAGGCAGACAAACAATGGAGGAGATTTGAACCCGTGACTTGTTCAGATCTGAGCTAGTTTGTGTATAGCATGTGGAGATAGTACTGAGTACTTGTGAGGAGTATTGTAATATGTATTGTTACATGTTATCTATCATTATAATATATAGATAGTTGGGGGTTTTCAGATGTATGCTTTCCCCATTACATACTGTGTTGATATGTGTGATTGATGTTTTAATGTGCGCATGCGATTGTTTTTTTAATTCCGCAAATTGATGATCAATGTTAGAGGAGGTTATGTATTATGCATGCATTTCATAAATAGTGTATAATCAGGATAATCTTTGTGAATAAGTGTTATATTATTCAAATTTCTACACCTTTCGCTTGCTAATTTTTTTGATGTTGATCCACAGGTACTTTGAGCATGGTTGGTCTTCAAAAATTGGTTTTTCTTTCAATTCCCTGCATACATGATTTTATTATTAGCTGTAGACTTGTGCTTGAACTGATAAACAAATTGTAGCTACAAAATCATATTAGCGACAAAACAGAATTAGCCGCAGAACGTGAAAAAGAAAGTGAAATATGGCTTATGGATCATGAATGAAATGAAATGAGATGTAAGACAAGATGATAAATGAAATGAAAATGGAATGAAAGTTGTAAAAGGAAAACTGAAAAATTTATTGATGGAATATGAAAATAAGATGAAGTGAAACTGCAAAAATAAAACAGAGTGAGGTGAGATGAGATTATGAATTGTAGATTCTAAACTGCAAAGTGACTATAGCTTTTTGTCACTACTTATTACATAAAGAAAATGGAAAATATAGGCTGTCAGAAACCTCTCATTTTCACCCTGTATTTTCTATACAAGCATGCCAATCAATGATTGGTTTTCAACCTTATACAATTTATTTATTTTTTATTTGTTTTTTTTTATAGGAAAAATAAAGACTAAGTTAGTGGAGAAGAAGAATTCTTCTTCACTAGCTTCATTTTAGAATTGTCTTGGAAAATCTTAATGAACTCTTTTGAAATTGGTTTATGATATATCTTTAATCTATGGCCATTCATAAGAAGAGGAGTTTTAATTTCATCTATTGTTCTTACCCTCACTGCTCCTTTACTAAAGACTTTTTCAATCTCATATGGCCCAAGCCAATGAGTTTGAAACTTCCCTTGAAAATCCTTGAACTTTGAATCAAATAACAATGCCCAATCTCCCACTTGAAACCTCTTGTCTTTGATATATTTGTCATGCCATTTAGCCCTCTATTGTTGGACTATACTAGTCCTTTGGACTGCCTCTTACCTGATTTTATCAAGTTCATTTAATTGCTCCAGCCTCTGCTTTTGTGCATCAGATAAATCTAGTCCCAGTTGGACTGCCATCTTGAAAGTTCTGACTTGGAACTCTATAGGGAACAAGACTTGTTTCCCATAAACAAGTTCATAGGGTGTATGTCCCATTATGTTCCTCCATGCAGTTCTATAGGCCCATAAGGCTTCAAGAATCCTTTCAGCCCAATCTTTTCTATGTAGATGCAAAGTCTTGGTGAGGATTCCTTCAATCACTTTATTTGTAGATTCCACTTGACCATTTTCTTGAGTATGATAAGGAGTAGATTTCCTATGTTTGATCTTGTATTCTTCCACAAGCCCTTACACCATGTTAGATATAAATTGAGATCCCTAATCTATTACTTTTTCTCTTGGAACACCCAAAAAAAGTAAAGATGTCCTCAAAAAGAAAATTCACTACAGATTTTTCATTAGCAAAAGGCAATGCTTTGGCTTCTACCCATTTAGTGACATAATCAGTGCATACTAATATATACTTCTTCTACTTAGATGGAGGATTAATTGGCCCAACAAAATTTAAAGCCCATTTTTCAAAAGGTTCAATGAGTACTTGAATTTGTAATGGCATTTCATTTGAAGGAGTAGGTTTCCCTAACCTTTGGCAGTTGTCACATCTTCTGACATATTTTTTAGCATCTTTCAAGATGGATGGCCAATAATATCCTAAAGAAAGCATTTTATAGGTTGTCCTCTTGTTAGCAAAGTGTCCACCACATGACTCATCATGACACGCCTTAAGAATCTGGGGCATTTCATCTTCCCTGACACACCTTCTGATCATAAGATTTGGGCCTGTTTTATACAAGTCGTTAGTGATCCATGAATATCTTACACTTTCCTAAATAATTTTTCTTTTCTCTCTAGGAAAAAAATGTGAGGGTAACTTTCCTATGACTAAATAGTTAGCAATATCTGCAAACCAAGGAGTTTGAATAGTTACTGCAAAAAGATATTCATCAAGAAAATTATCTTCAACTGGAGAATCTTCTTTAATATTATGAACCCTGGACAAGAAATCAACAACTGTATTTTGTTTTCTAGGTCTATCTAGCACAGTGATATTGGATTCTTGCAAAACTAAAATCCATCTTGTAACTCTGCCATTAGTAATAGGTTTATTCATTAAATATCTAATTGCAGAGTGATCTCTATGAACAAAGTTTTCATAGCCTATTATATAGTGTCTGAAATTTTTAATTGCATGAACAACAACTAAAAATTCCTTTTCAGTCACAATATAATTTAACTCAGTGGAGTCAAATTCTTACTTGTATAGTAAATGGCATAAGGAATCAAATCTTTTTGTCCCAATACAGCTCCCAGAGCTGTATCTGAAGCATTGAAATATGGAAAGGGAGTTTCCAATTTGGACTTGTTAAAATGGGTGCTTCATAAATTTTTATTTTTAAGGTTTCAAATGCCAACTGGAAATCAGAATTCCAATTGAATTCACAATCTTTGGTAATCAATTTGAAGAGTGAGGATGCTATTTTAGTGAAATTTTCTATAAACCTTCTATAATATCCTGTAAATCCTAGAAAACTTCTAACTTCCTTTTGGCAATTTGGAATTGATAATTTAGAGATGACTTCAACTTTAGATTTGTCAACTTTAATCCCATCTCCTGAAATGTGATGTCCTAAAACAATACCTTCTGTAAACATCATAAAACATTTTTCATGGCTTAGTGAAAGGTTTGTTTCTTTACATCTTTTAAGAATTTTTTCCAAATTTTCCAAAGCTTCTTCAAATGTATTCCCATAGACTGTAAAATCATCCATATATACTTCTACACAATCATGTATTAGATCAGAAAAAATTCCTAGTACTGATTTTTGGAATGTTGCAGGTGCATTACATAACACAAAAGGAAGTACTCGGTAGGCATAAGTTCCCCATGGACAAGTGAATGTGGTTTTATCTTGATCTTCAGGTCCTACCTGAATTTGATTATAACCACTAAAACCATCCAAGAATGAGGAATACTTCTTGCCCGCTAATGTATCTAACACTTGATCTATAGAAGGCAAAGGAAAATGATCTTTAAGGGTTGCTTTATTCAATTCTCAGTAATCAATGCACATCCTCCATTTACCATTCTTTTTAGGTGCAATCACTAAAGGAGAAACCCATTGGCTATCTGAAATTGGGTAAATGAAGTTTACATTTAGTAATTTTTGGAGCTCTTCTTTCACAATCTCACTAAGATTTGGATTCATCCTTCTCTGAGGTTATCTGATAGGTCTACAATTTTCATCAATATAGATGTGATGGATAAAAGTCTTAAGATCAATGCCTTTCATGTCGGTGTATTCCCATGCAAATGCAGCATAATGTTTTTGTAATGTTTTAGTTAGCTCTTCTTGATGTAGTTTCTCCAAGGTTTTGTTTATTTTCAATGTCCTACCTGGAAAAATTTCAATTTTAGAGCTACCAAACTCTTCCATAGAATAGAGAGACATCTGCCTACATGACAAATATTCAACATTAGATTTTTCTTGAAATTGCTCATAGTCATATTCTGAAGATGATTCAAAATTTTCCAATGTATTTAAAATTTGACTATTTGCACTAATCTCTGAAATAGTAAAGAGAGGTTGAATATCATCTTCACCATCAATCCATTCTTTGTCATGTATTTCTATGATTGCTTTTGCTGGAGGATATAGAGTAAATTTTTTTGTTGAATTACCATCAGAAATATACATTTCACCAGATCTACAACTAATAAAAGCATCAGCTATGGCCACCCAAGGTCTTCCTAATATGAGGGGATGTCCTCCTAGATTGTTCTTGGGAGTTAAGATCATGAAATCAACAGGGTATTCCCAAGAATCTAATGATACTCAAATATCTTCTAACACTTCATCTGGTTTGATTACTGATCTATCTGCTAGTTGCAGTAAGGTAGGTGTGTAGAGACGATTAGGAAGCTTGAGCTGCTCCATAGTTTGTTTGCTCATGATGTTTATTGCTACCCCTAAGTCAATCAATGTATTTGGAATTTCAATTCTGTTGATAAGTGTTTTCACAATTGGACCTCCTGGATCCACATATTTTTGTATGGAAATTTTTCCCATCATTATGTCTGCTATTTTTCTTACCAGGTGAATTCTTTATGTCTCCTTTGTTTTTCTTCGTAGTTTCTTTATGCTCAACTCCTTTATTGTTTTGACTAGAATTAGAATTTCTTTAATGGATTTTAGTAAAGGGATTTTGACACACACATTCTTCAATTCATCTATAAAATCATAATTGGTCAACATAATCCGCTTTTCTATTCCTCTATCAATTTGTAATCTTTCAGGAAAAGGAGGTGTAGAAGTAGACGTTGGTTGCTCATTAATATGAGTTGTGTTAACATATTCTTTTTTGTTTTTCTTTTTCAATGTTTTGGTTTCAGAGATATTTTCCCTCAAAAATTTTATTAACCTTTAGAGAATCTTCCTCAAAACTGTCATGTTCCTGAATAACTACAAAAGGTCATTCCTTTTCTAATATCCTACCAGATCTCATTTGAACATCATTAACATCTAGAGGAGTGATCATATAAGTTGGAAATTGTTGTCCTTCTAACATGTAAGCATTCTGAGGATTTTTATTGTTGGGGTTTGGTAATGGTTAGGTAGGTAGCTGATTTGGTTTTTGTTGAAATGGCAGTAAGAGTTGAGAACTTTGGTTTGGTTGTGGATTTTGTTGTGGAAATGGTAATGAAAGTTGAGGGTTCTGATTTTGAAGTTGTGGCTACTAATTTTGTTGTGGAATGTGTGGGGGAGGATAATTCTGATATGATGGAGGATATTGATAATATTGAGAAAATCTCCCATAAGGATTGTGTACTCCTTGTGCCCATAGTTGAGATTGAGATTGAGGTTGAGGCCAAGGTTGAGGCCAAGGTTGTTGCCAATAATTCCAATTTGGTGGGGGCTGAAGATACATTTGATTGTTAAATCCATGATTTTATGGCCTTGCCAAGGTCTTCTAGCAACAAAACAAAGAGGTTTTGTAGAATTTGGGACTGTTTCTTCTTGCAAGATAAACTTATGACCTGGAATTGAAGGACAACCCTTGATCTCATGGATTTGTAAGAAAATCATACAAGTTTCTACAACTTTTACATCCAAAGGACGTTCTCTTAGAGCACGTTCTCTTAGAGCACGTTCTGAGATTAGCTGACAACTAGGGAAAATGTAAGCTCAACCAACCCATAGTGTGGACTCCGGGATTAGTGCACAGACTAGAGGCATTAGAAGACAAGATCGGGAGAGCTGTGGACCACTTGCTTGACTGGATAATAAAGGGATTCATCACTGAGTTCGCAATAGACACAATCGTGAGCTACAATGAAGCAAAATGACATTTTCTCAAAGGACCACAAGGTAAGTATATTAAATCTTTGAATACTTGGATTAAGATGTTGTTATGTGAAAAGCAGGTCATGTGAATACATTAATTTTTTCCATGATGCGGAGTAGAAAAATCTACAAAAGTAGTGGGGAATTAGAAAATAGTCCATTAATTTCACTTTTTCAAGAGAGTGAAGAAGAGCTCACTCGGTTCTCTCCAAGAAGTGCAGTCCAGTTGATAAAGTAGCGTATTCTGTAGTTACCATCTCCACCCACTCCACCTCCACTAACCCCTTAGTTCAGCATGGGAAACACGATCAAGCTACCTATATTCAGAGGAGTAGGGAATGAGGATTTGGACCAATTTTGATCCATGGTAAGAGTAGTATGGGAAGCGCAAGGGGTCATGGATGACAACATTAAGAAGGCTACACTGGTGAGTGCACTACAGGATCGCACATTGACATGGTATATTAAGCACTCTAATGACCACCTGAATGCAAGGATAGCAGAGATCCAGAATGCGTTGAATAGAGAATTTAGCCAACAGAAGTCTGAGACATAGTCAATCATTGGGTTTAAAGGGATCAGGATGCTCCCGAGTGAGACCCCGTGGGATCTGGATTAGCGACTGAAGAGTACAATCTGCAAGGCTAATATGATGCTCACAGACCTGCAGCACCACGCATGGTTTGTGACATCCTTGACACTGCACCTGAGGACAGCGCTGTCACAAAGAAAGCTTTCAACCTAGGCCAAAGCATTGGAAATGGTGATGAGGTTGCATGAGACCCTGATACAAGACCTCAAGTTGGGATTTCAACAAATCCACGCGCAAATACAAAATCTATGCTTGGAGATCCAGAGTTTGAAGCAGGATAGGGTACCACGGCCACAGGCACACGAAGAAGTATGGTGTATAAAATGTAAAGGTAAGGGTCACAACAAGGATCATTGTCCAATATTTTTGAACTACTTGGTAGGAGGGGGACCAATACTATTAAGACTAGAAACATAGGTAGGGTCGAGTGTGACACCAGTGTTATGGTGCACAATCTGTCAGATAGGAGGGAAACACATGATGGACAACTGTCACTTGTTGCAGAAGTATACACAAACTCCACAACAACTGTTCTATAATTTCTGTAGGTTGGTAGGCCATGACGAGCGCACTTGTCACAGCTACAAGTTAATGATGGATTGGACCCCAGCCTATAGGATAGAAACAAAAATGCGAGCCCTAGACCCAGCTGCAGGGATGGTGCGCGCTAGATTTTAGGGGCGAGGTCGAGGACAAGGAGGCATGGGACCAGGAGGGGGCTGTGGATAGTTAATTTGTTACAATTATAGAGGACTAGGACACTACGCCCATGATTGTACCAACCCGACGAGAATATCTTGTTCATATTGTGATTAGTTTGATCATGAAATGATAAATTGTCCTACGTTGATCACATAGATGTGCGAGAAAGGAGTACTGCAACCTCCTTCAACTCAAAATATCCAATTGATGAGATTTGAACCCTACGCGGAAGACCCCAATGTGAACATGATGCTCAGAAGTAGCGCGACCATAGGGGAAGATAAGGACAAGCAGCCTAAGGAAGATACAGGGGTTTGCAAGGCTCCTACAAGGGAACTTGAGTTGGATCTAGAACGCGTAAAGGAAACGTTCATGGAAGTTAAGAAGAGCTTCATGGGGGCCTCTACTTTAGGTAGTAAGGATCAACCAGAGCCAGTGATGGATCCATCTATGCTTACTACCTTTATGTAGACATCCATGAAACTATTGCACAACAATAAGGTAGTTAAGGGACTACAAGAGTTGATCACCAGGTGCACAGGGTCAAGGGAACCGCACGTAGTCCATAAACTAGGGAAGAATACATTGCGCACTAGAAGGGAGATGAGGTTAACGGTATAGATTGGTGAATATGAAATGGATCAGGTAATCCTAGACCTTGGTTCGGACGTGAATGTGTTACCAAAGCAAGTATGGAAACACATGGGCAGGCCTTTGTTGTAGTGTCCCTTATTAAGTTACGAATGGCGAACCAATAGAATATTTTTCCCGTGGGGAGGTTACAAGGGGTAACAATTGATATCGAAGGTGCGAGCACACAAATGGACTTTGAAGTGATAGAGATCATCGATTACAACAATCCTTATCTTGCAATGCTAGGAATAGGCTGGGCCACTGACATGAATGGAGTCATTAACCTGAAGAAGCGGAAGATGATATTTGAGAAGAAGTCCCTACACATAGTAGTTCCGCAAGACCCAGTCGAGGGAGCACGTTACACTGAACCAGTGCACAACGATGAAAATAATGATTAGCTAGATTTTATTTACTAGATAACTGCACAAGACCATGATTGAGTGAACCTTACTACAGATGGAAGAATCTCGTGGGAGCATGATAACTCCTAAACTTCAGATTAAGATGAGGAAGTAGAACGCTAGCAGAACTGGTTGCACGAGGTGACAACAGTAAATTGTAACATGATGATTAGATCACTCCATCGCATGACGACAGAGGCAAGGGAACTACCAACCCATGATGAAGTGACAATGGTGGATGACTTCCAAAAAGAAGTTGATAATGCAATACCAGAACAACAATGGTATGTTGCGCTGGAAGGAGCACTATGCGCAACGGCTGCACAAAGGGGGAGTACACATCAGGAGATCATGGTAAATTGGCGAGGATGGGATGGAAGCCCCCAATGTCAAACGAGAATCAGGTAGCTCGGATAGAGAAGCTCGCACGCTCACCTGTGTTGATGGGTGTAGACTTGCACTCAGGGAAAATTTTAAGAACCCCCCTAAATTTACATGTATAATAAATGGGTGAATCTCCATGGTATATAGGAAAAATGGAAGGCGATTTTATCAATAATATAATATGTATATATAATTTTT
>APFE030409340.1:0-10012 GCA_000404065.3 Pinus taeda | reverse complement strand
GAGGTGATTTGTAAAAATGTACTATGATACAAAATATTCGCCCACTAAAAATTTAAAACCCCTTAATTTCGCCAAAGGGCGAACATTCGCCTCTAAAATCACCCCTACTTGCACTGTGCAGTCCACGCCAGCACACCAAACTAACGATCGACAATCAAAACCAGTTGCAGTGGCAAGAAAAGCAATGCACCCCACAGAGGTTTCACTTAGAAGCATTCAAGAAGGCATGTAGGATCCTGAATAAGGTTCACCAGGCCAGACAGACTGATTGGGACTGGCACATACCAGCAGTTCAATGGGCCTGTAGGGCCTTGTACAAGAATCTGAGTGTGGAGACGATCCTAAAGAAGATGGGTAGAGTCGAGGCCATAGGTTTGGGAGAAAGGAATTGTCACATAATTGGAATGATTCATAGGAACCAGGACAAAGGAATTATGATGCTACGCAAAGTCAACTTTATGCAGTTATAGGACACCATTTGGTGAGGGCACTTGAAAATTCATGAACTCAAAGAAAAACGAGTATGGATGAGGGAGAAAAGCATTATCTTAGACAAAGAAATCAACAAAATGAAAACCAAAATCAAAAAGGCAGGATGCACCGAGGAACTAACTATGATAGGACAAGAGGGAGGCAGCTATACTACTGCATTAGAGGGATTTATGGCTCTGATACCACGGCTGTGGCCGCACCTCACTAGACAAAGGAACCGAGGGAGCACACTGTATAAGGAAGAACGTGAAGCACTGATTGACGCGAAGGTAATTGAAGGGTGTGTACAGACTAGGCTGGAAGGTGCAAGAAAGCCTCGCACGGGTGGTGTGACCACCTGACTATCCATAGAAAGCACAATCTCAGTGCTCCAAGTAGTTGAAAGAGGGCATGGGCTATAAAAGAGTCTGTATGGGAGCGGTGTGCTAGGGGGAGAATGCACAGGGTTAGTAGGTCACTAGGGTCGCATGCGCACATGGAATGCTGCACTACCAGATGGGTAGACTGGGAAGTGACCATTGGGCTCACTATTCATGACAAGATATCCCATTTAAGACAATGAGGAGCAGGTGGTGGGAAATTAAGACATGAAGTCAGAGTTGGATTTGGAACGATCTACTGCTAATATCGCATTCATGAGCCGAAGGAGGGGAGAACGGTCAAACTTGAATTCAGGCAGGCTTATAAATCGCAAGTGGCTCTCCACTGAACAACCCTTGGCATTTTGAGAATTCAGTTGTTGCGCTATCAATTGGGTATGAACCTGATGAATTTGGAGGCTGTGAGAGCAAGCCCATGGTTTGAATCATTGCCGACGGAGACGCAGGATTCCCTGATCAGAATGATGTCACTATGGGTGACAAGGCATGCTACATGAATCCACGAGATCAAGATCTTCTGGATACTCATGGAGGCAAGCTTACAAATGTGGATCAACAAATGATTGCACCGATCCCCCACGACATACAAAATTCTACGGAGCTTTGTAGACTTTAAGGCGGATATGCACAATGTGTATATGAAGGCACGAACGGACCCAAAGCAGAATTAGACCAAACTCCTGTTCATTGCAATTGATGACACTGTTTTCGCAGTGCTCAACTCATGGCCACCCGAATGGCGCACCCCAGATCTATCCGCGTGTGATGAGGTAGTGATACAAAGACAAAAGGATTCCACCAAGCTACTGGCACAACAAAAGTGGAACAAGCAGCTTGCTAAGGAGGTAAGGGTTTCCCGCGAGGTAGTGAAGGCCACCCCAGAGCAGAAAAGGTCACTAAAAAAATAGCAGCAGCTGAGGCCACCATGACGCAGGAGGAAAGACACTTGGACCTAACCATAGGACATGGGATGGATGATATGACGAAAGGCGCGGACCCAAGCACAACATCAACACAACTGAAATGGCCACACAATATGGAATGGATAGGGCCCCAGAAGACGACCAAGGCTTCCAAATTAGATAGGGAACCTATTACACTGACTGAGGGTGACCTATACGACATCGATGACACAATTCACAAGGTCACTAGGGAAGCACTCCAGGAAATAATGATAGAGCAACAGAATGTGTTAGGGGCACTCATGGCACAATTACAGGGACTTCAGGTGTGGCCCCCATAAGAGGGAATGTTAGTTGTCTATGGGGCTATGGGTACATCGGCAATAGAGTAGTTGTTGCGGGCGAAAATGGCTAATATTGTCACACTGCCAGAAGGAGCACTGACAGTGGACAACATGGAGGATAGATCCATGGTAGGTTAGATCAAGGGACTTGGCCTAAAATTGGCTACCCTTCCGCGGCATATTTTATACTAGCTATAGGATGGAGCGATGATAGAACTCCGTGATAGGGAGGGATGCGCAGTGTAAATGTTAAGTGAACAACGAATCACATCGAACAACTTAGCCTACAACGTGATGAAGCAGTGGCTGAGAACCAACAGTTGGAGCAGATCATAGGGAAATCATGTCATCGCGTCCCAGAACCTGAAATTGCGATAGATTTTCTAGTAGGAATGCGGATCTACAAATTGGCCAGTGGATTCCGCGAGGTAAAGGAGGAGGCAACAAGGATACAGTTGTACCTCAACCGATAGATTACGGAACTATGGCTGATGGCACAACCCTCTACACCCCCGGAAGTCAGAGAGTAGTGCCACTGCACAATTCAATTAGGGTTGGAAGCAATAGAGTGTACCATATAGGATTTCATAGGCTTGTTGGATCAGTCACTCATCACGCTAACCTCACTACAAGAAGATCCAACTATACAACATCTAGATACAGAAGCACGATAATATAAGAAGGCATATGACAATGTCCAGGGGACCTCGCAAATGGTCACCCTTACTCAGTGACTAGCCAAGATGAAGGAGGCTCAGGCTCTAAAGGAACAGGTGGATGTCGCACATCAGAAAGAAGCAGTTCTTAAAGCACGCATCCAGCCTTGGCTCGAGGAAGCATTCATGGTCACTACTAAGATCGAGGGGACACTAGCACAGATGCAAGGCATATATGTGCTAAGGCAAGGAGGTGGCCCTGACAATGACACATTAGAGATATGTGCACAACTGGTACAATGGATAGTCGAAGAATGTGTTGCGGACTTAGGCGAAGTGCAAAAGCTGCTGGATGGACTCCATGTGAAGATCACCGCACTAGCCGAGTGACTTGGGACGAGTCACGATGATTCTGTTGGGGGCTTGTTGGGCAGCGGATCCCCCCATAGCGGGGTTTTTGGGCTTAAAGCCCACGTTTTGGTCAATGTAATGTAAAGACCTTGAAAAATGTGGGTGTGGAGTGCGAGAGTCTAGGGTTGTCCACCCTAAAATAATGTATTTTAATGTAATGTGTGTTGAACTACCAATGGTCCACAGACCATGGGATTGTATAAACAGAGTGAGGCTCTAAGTTTAAGGGGAAGTCTTAGTTATGAGAAATAATATTTTCTTTTGGATGATGAATTAGCTCTGAGTCTATAGGTTCAGGTCTTGGGTTGTAATAGTAGGCATAGGATTTGTAGCTGAGTGCATAGAGGCCTGGTAGATTCCGTAGCTGCATGCGTGGACCCCTGCAACTGAGTGCGTAGGGTGGAGTTGGGATTGTACTTAGATAGAGGAGTAATAAAAGATAAGTTGATTACGAAATATTGTGTTTTTATGCTTCTGTTATATTTATGCATCTCTTTACAGTTTTATGATTGTGCACATTTGTTATGAACGTTGAATGATTAATGAGAATATTGGGCCCACACAATGAAGTTAAGGTCTATAATAATAGAATAGTAAGGATAAAAGGTCTAGGTAGCGCCTCTTTGCGCTCTTTATAGAGCTGCACAAAAGCAGTTGTACAAGCTGCAAAGGACAGATGGCTGCGCAGAGTAGTGCAAGCAAGCAGGTTCAGTTCGTGAACTTCCTAAACTTCATTAAGACATCCCTTGGGTGCAGAAACCTGGTTCTAGCACCCTCCCATACTACCTCAGGTGAGACCTCAGTCCGCGCACTGTTGCTAAAAGGGCTAGTAGTTTCGGGATTTGTTTGCCTAAATCACTTCTAAACCTAGGTCAGGCCCCAACAAGCCAACATATACATCACTATCACCTCCAAGTTTGTACGAACCCCGGGTTGATAAAGTAAAGTTGGTATCCCTAGGAGTTGCAACACTCTTGTTGCAATACTGGTGCTCATGACTTTTTGGCACCGTTGCCAAGGAGCTGTCTAAGTAATATGTGATTTCTTCTTTCTTTCTTCCATTTATTATCTCTGACATTCTACTATTAGCTTCATTTCTAGTAAAGTAATTATAAGTTGGTTTGCTTTATTTTCCATTCTACAAGTAAGGTTTCATTCAACAGTTAGTTTCCATTTAGTTTGTCTTTATTCAAAAGTAATTGTAAGTTGGTTTTCTTTCTTTTCCATTCTGCAAGTAAGATTGCATTCAATAGTTATTTTCCATTCAGTTTGTTATTTCAATTCTGCAATTAGTCTCAAAGCTTGAAAAAAAACACAAAACAAAAACACTTCTTTCATGCCTCATAGGAATAGGGATAACTTAGGAAAAATTCTACCAAATACCCCCACCACTTCATACAGCCAACCTTCCCTCTTCTTTGGTGGTTTTGAATTGGATGACCCCTTAGGCGAACAACCAAAGATGTTTGAAGAGCCTATAGGGGGAGAAGAAGAAGGAGAACCCATTCCAACTGACCTAATGGCTAGAAATAGAAATGACATCGGAGATAAATAAAGAGTTGAGGATGCCTTTCTCATAAGTGAAGCTAATGGGGATACCAAATTGAAAAACATAAGCCCCTCTACTCTCCCTCATTTCCATGGCCTCACCTCAGAAGATCCAGATAGTTTCTTGATTGAGTTCATTGTCATATGTAGAACTTATCATTACACCATTCATGAGAAGAAATTGAAATTATTCCCATCTACTCTCAAGGATGCAGCTTTGTGCTAGTTCATGGGTTTTCCTAGGGACAGCATCACAACCTGGGCTCATATGTAGCAAGTCTTCAACAAAAAGTACAGAGACTACTGCAAGTCTAAAGACACTAAAGTGGAAATTTTTAGGATGACCTTGGGGTATGATGAATCCTTAGAGGATTATGAAGAAAGATTCCAACTTAGTTACAAAAGGGCCATGTGCACACTTGATCCTGAGTCACTGAAGCTAGTCCTACTCTGAGGTGTAAGGGAAGATCTTCTGGATACCCTAAACTTACTAGGAGAAGGGGACATCTACCAGCTACCCTATGAAGATATCAAGACTATATTTAGGAATCATTCTAAGGTGGCTAGGAAAAAGGTTAGTGGTAGTCAACTAATGGCCAACCCATCGTCTTCCAACACATCCATAAAAGGTGAAATTGGAAATATGTTGGAGGATTTCAAGATTGAAATGCTATAAACCCTTGCCCTACATATGGACACTATTCACATAAAGAGAAAGAAGGAGGAAGTAGAGAGAGAATTATCCATCTTCTACCCTAGATGCACAAGGAGGCACCCTATGAATGAATGTCCATTAAACTTGATTGAAATATGCTTAGTTTGTGAAGAAAACCACTCCACAAACAAGTGCCCTTCTCTACCTAGACTAAAAGTTGTGTATCAGGGAACTGAAGGGTTGACTGAACAAATTTGCTACATAAATCAAAGGAGACCCCACAGGCCTCGGCCATACCATTAGGGCATGTAAGGGTGAGCCCACGCATATTACAGCCCTAAGCAGAGCACATCCATTCCCTCTTGGGGCCCCCCTGCTCATCTCTCCTGGTCTACACCTTCTCCTTGGTCTTTTGTACCTCAGTACCATTCCAAGTAGACCAACAAGTCATTTTAGCCATATACTCTACCACAACCTCAGTGGAATACACCACCCCAGGGGTGGAGGCCCCCATATAACAACGCTCAAGATTTATTGTCTTCATTGCATATTCAACCACAAATTTTACACCCTGCTCCACCAAAACAACCTCAGATGCCTGCCTAGCCAAAATTGAACCCAAAAACTAGATAGGCATACCAAGTGTACAGTGGAGAGACATTCTATCCTTCTTATGCTGTGGAGATTTAGGAAATTAGCCTAAGATCTGGGAGAGTAATCCCGAACAACCAACCTCCAGCTCCACCTAAGGAGAGTGAAGAGGAAAGAGAGGAAAGCATGCCAAGAGTGAATCCACCACCCTTTCCTAAAAGATTAACTCATCCAATCCAACCTAACCTCGAAGAGAATGAACTTATGGGTGAATTGAAAAATATATGTGCCCAAATTCCACTTCTCCAAGCCATCAAGGATGTACCTATTTACAAAAAATTTATTAAAGATAATTGTTTCAATCATTCAGGGAGGTGAAAAAAAGACACCCCTACCATTAATGTCATTGTACAGCCGTCCAACGCAATGTTGGGGCAGGTAATTTGCGCAAAGTATTTGGACCCTGGAAGCCCTGTAGTAGATGTGCACATCAATGGCACCATTTTTCCACACACTTTGATTTATCTTCGGGATGCCACTAAGGATACCATGCTCAAACTCAATCTCCAGGACTCATTAAGAAAGACCATAACAATATTGCAACTTGCAGACCATTCTAGAGTAACCCTTGAGGGGATTGTTGAGGATGTTATGGTCTCCATTGACTCCTGGGAGTACTTTGTAGACTTCCTAGTTCTCCAGCCTAAGGCCAAGCTTACTGGTTATCCTCTCATACTTGGGAGGCCTTAGTTAGCCATTTTCGATGCCTACATCAGCTGTAGGGCTAGAAATATGACTATAAAAAATGAGAATTTGTCCAAGCAGTTCATCTTGTACCCTCCTGCTCAGCCATCTCTAGAACACGACTTACCTTTAAGACTAGAATAGGAGGAAGGAGATGAAATCTACTCAGCCCAACTCTATACCCTAGAGACTGCCATGGGGGGAGGACAATAGGATGAATATGATTTGATTGAACACACACTCCAAAGTCTAAGCCCAACACCTTGTCCTTAGAGGAAGTAGTAAAGGAAACCAGGAGAAACCATCATATTGATTTATGCTTAGCTGATTCAAACCTTACCTGTGTCAAAACCATAGAATTTTTCCCTGAAGGAAATTTGAAAATCAACCCCTCTCTTTCTGTACACCAAGAAGAAAAGTTGTGCAACATGTTAAGGGAACATCAGCATACCTTTTCCTAGAGTTACAAGGAAATGAAGGGATTACACCCCTTAGTGTGTACTCACCACATTTATATCAAAGAAGGTTGCAAAATAGTTTGAAAACCCCAAAGGAGAATGAATCCAACTCTAAAGGATATAGTCAAAGATGAACTGCAAAAGTTGTTGGATGCAGGATTCATTTACCCTATTTCGGACAGTGAGTCAGTTTCTCCTTCAGTGTTGGTTCCAAAGAAAAATGGGAAGTGTAGGATTTTTATTGATTACAGATAGTTAAACAAAGCAACAAAGAAGGACCATTTCCCTATATCTTTCATTGAACAGGTGCTAGATGGCTTGGCAGGGAAAACATTTTTTCCTTTCCTAGATGGGTTCAATGGGTACAATCAAATCTAGATTAGCCAGAAGGCTAGGATAAAACCACCTTCACCTTTCCTTGTTGTGCTTTCACTTATACGGTCCTTCATTTTGGCCTATGCAATACCCCTGCCACTTTCCAAAGGGCAGTCTTGAGTATCTTTGCCGAGCTAGTCCATGATGTAGTAGAAATTTATATGGATGATTTTACACCCTATGGGTGTGATTTCCAAGAGGCTTTGTCCAACGTGGGTAAGCCACTAAACAAATGCATTGAAATGAACCTGTCCCTTAGTCCCAAAAAATGTGAATTCTTGATGACTACAGGGATTGTTCTAGGTCATTCAATATCCTAGAAAGGACTGTAGGTGGACCCAAATAAGATAGGCATCATCTAGAGGGTCCCACATCCACAAAAACAGAGGCATTTCAGAAGTTTTTTAGGTCTATCTAGGTAGTATATGCGATTTATAAAATACTCGAGCAAGTTAGCTTCTCCTTTATTTGGATTACTGGCCAAAGACTCTGAATTTTTATGGTCAGAAAGTTGTCAAGAGGCCTTGGACACCCTAAAGGACAAGTTGACCACTGCACCTATTCTTCGAGGCCCAAATTGGGCCCTTCCTTTCCATATACATGTTGATGCCTCTCATAAAGCCATAGGAGTAGCTTTAGGCCAGATAGATAACAAATTACCTTATTCAATTTACATCATCAGTAAGAATCTCTCAAAATTCGAACTAAACTACACAGTGACTGAAATGGAGCTCCTAGCTATTGTGCATTCATTGAAGAAATTTAGGCATTACATTACAGGATACAAAACATTTGTGCACACTGACCATGATGCAATTAAATACTTTACGAATAAACCCGATGTAGATTATCGGATTATTAGATGGTTACTTTTATTACAACAATTTGATCTAACTATTATGGATAAGCCTAGCAAGGAGAATGTTGTTGCATATTTTTTTATCCAGATTGACTTTACTTGTATGGGAGGAAGGAATGGTTAATAGACAATTACTAGATGAACACTTATTCACCATTTTAGTTCTCTCTCCATGGTTCTCTGACATAGCAAATTACTTTGTGTTTGCATAGTTTCCAACAAATTTGTCCTCCAAGGAAAAAAGAAAGATTGTGAGGAAGAGCACCCCATTCACTTGGATTGGGGGAAACCTCTTCAAACTAGGCCCAGGTCAAATTATGAGAATATGTGTCAGGGAGGAGGAATCCTTTGGCATCCTTCTAACCTGACATGATGGGCCTTGTGGAGGCCACTTTGAAGCCAAAATGACAACATTCAAGGTGCTACAAGCTGGTTATTACTGGCCCACTCTCCACTAGGATGTGAGGAGATATACTAATCAGTGTGATCGATGCCAAATGATGGGGAAACCTACCCCAAGGGATGAAATGCATATGCAACCTCAAGTGACTTTCAAGCCATTTGACAAGTGGGGCATGGATTTCATTGGACCCATTGACCCTCCATTCAAGAAAAAATAGTACATCATTGTGTGCACTGATTATTTGACCAAGTGTGCTAAAGCCAAGGTCATCAAAGTAGCAACAAAGGAAAAGGTAGTTGAGTTCTTAAGGGAAAATGTATTCTATAAGTTTGGGTACCCTAGAGAACTATTCATTGATCAAAGCAGCCAATTTACATCTCACATGATCGAAAATTTATTAAGGCAGCACAACATCAAGCACAGAACATCCACTCCTTACCATCCACAAGCCAATGGCCAAGTGGAGGTAACCAACAGAGAGCTGGGAGGCATTCTAACCAAAGTGATTATCAACAACAGAAAGGACTAGGCAGATAGATTATTTGAGGCCACTTGAACCTACAATACCACTTGGAAGACCACCATTGGATTCACCCCTAATGAGCTGGTCTGTGGGAAGAAGGCCTTGTTATCCATTGAATTTGAATATAACATCTTAAGAATGGTAGCACAACTAGATCTAGATCTCGCTAGCGCAAAAAAAGAGAGATTGGTCCAACTGAATGCGTTATATGATTTTAGAATGCAGGCCCTCCTGCACAATGAGGTGACTCAAGTTCAAAGGAAGATATGGCATGACAAGAACATAAAGGACAAACAATTTCAAGAAGGTGATTGGGCTTTGTTGTATGATTCTAGATAAAAGGATTTTAAAGGAAATTTAAGGATGGTTAGGGCCTTATGTCATAAAAAAATTTCATGATAATGGTTTAGTACAGATAAGAACCATTGATGGAGAGGCCATCCCTTTACTTGTCAATGGGCACATATTGAAGGTCTACAAGAAGCCCTTGTCAAAGCAATTATTCATCAATGGCATCAAAAATACAGTGATGATGGTGGAGAAAGTCTTAGCTTCTACCCCATCAAGTCCTTGAAGAGAAAGGGGGAAAAAGGAGAAAAAAAAAGAGACTCGGGTGAAAACCTCCATGATGCACCTGACTCCCACTATTAGGTTGAAAACCTCTTTTGAGG
>APFE030409336.1:22696-49417 GCA_000404065.3 Pinus taeda | reverse complement strand
TATTTCAAGTTTTTTGACATATATTGGAGCAAAGTCAAAGCAATCATGAGCTATAAGGCAGCCAAGCCTGAGGTGAGGACTTGAAGGGGGGGGTGCCTATGGCATTCAATGACCCTTCCTCGGGATCTCCACCTCCAACTCCGAGCTCCAAAGACCACCAAACCAAATCTAGAAGGCAGCCAAGCAGCATTTAGAAAAGGGTTGTTTAACTCACAGTTTGACAGCCGAGTTCCACAAATTGAGGAGGTCAGCTAGGTCCCTCGTGATCTATAAATGTTAAGGCCTTAGCCTTCGTAAAAATACTTTTGAAACTATTGTGTACTTTGCACCTCAGTACTGCAGCTCTATTTTGTCCCTTTGTAGCCATTTTTGGCATGATTGTTATGATTATTTTTGGATAATGAGAAGCAATTTGGTTTCCTATCAAATCTGAGTTTTTCATAGGAGCCAATGCTCTCAGGGTTGGGCCCAACCTGAGAGCCTAGGACCTCCTTTTTGTATTGTTACTTTTCCTTTACATATCAATGTTTTCCTTTATGCATTTGAACATATTTCTGTTAAGTAGATTTCTTTATGTTGCTGGAATAGATCACTGTTTATGAATGACTTTGGTTTAGGTGTTTTGGTAGGATAATAACAGCAAAACCTCCAAGAAAAGGGACAACCACACTCCTGGTTTCGCCTCATCCTTATTGGATTTGGGGCTGGAATTGAGGAACCAGTGCTGCCTCACAAAAACACTAGTTTTCTTGTTTATGCAATCTTTAGTGTGCTTGTTTTATTAGCAGAGATTAGTCATGGGTTTAGACATCTGAAATGTTTCTTTACATAGATCGTGTATAAATTTTTCTTCCCAAATAAAGTTGCTGCTCATTTATGTTGATTGATGGATAGACTAGACTAGTTTAGGACTTGACCATTTGTAAGTCTTTGTTGATTTGATCAAGGTACACCATCTAGGGCATCTTCTTCATTCATTCATCCACCCAAAGCATCATTTGAGCCACTTTTCCTATATCTTAGCTAAGTTTCTCGTTCCCTATCTATCCTTTTTGTCCACGAATCCTTACCTCCTTACCCATCATTGCCTTAGCCTTCTTTAAGCCAAGTCAGCCTTCTACATCTCTTCACCAATCCACCCCCCAATCCTTAGGCCATTTTTGGACCCCTATCCTACCTCCAGATCCATCCATGCACCTTCCCTCACTCATCCATCCCCTAAAAACCGATTCCAAAACATCTTGTAGAAATTCTAGAACATCCTGTAGAAATTCTGAAACATCCTGTAGAACCCCTGTAGACTTCCTGTAGAAGCTCACAAGTGAGGTTTCCTGATAGCCAAACCTTGTGAAACTCTCAGGAAGAGTGTAAGGGGCTCCTTAGACCCTCTCTGAACCTCTCCAACCATTTCCAAGCATTCCTCTTCCTTGATCCACCCCTGCACAGTAAAGCACAGTTCAAGCATATGCATGTGAAAATCGACACTTAATCAAAAAATACAAAAAGATGCTTTCCTAGGACAAAGGTAGTCTAGACATATGTATTTTATCTTCATGGAAGTAATGACATCTCTTTTCAGTAGTTTGCATTCTCATTTTTGCATCAGTAGAACTAGCTG
Organism: Pinus taeda; assembly: GCA_000404065.3. Lineage (NCBI taxonomy): Eukaryota > Viridiplantae > Streptophyta > Pinopsida > Pinales > Pinaceae > Pinus > Pinus taeda. Next base: position 47,799 of record APFE030409336.1, on the reverse strand, counting down.
GCAGAATTAGGGTTTGCTAGGGTTTGCATTTCTTTTTGGCTTTTAGTTTCTTTTCGCAAGTAGATTAGCTTCCTTTGAGTTAGCTTTCATCCATCACTTAAAATCTTCTTCTGAGGACTTGTAGAAGTTGGCTAAAGCCCCTAGCGGACTTGTGCCAGCTGACCAAGTGATAGCTGCGACAAGAGCTAGTACTTGTGCATACAGCACCGTCACTTCCAAGTTTGTTACGAACAACCGGGTTGATAAAAGAAAAGAAGGGAGTCCCAGGAGTTGCAGCATTACTACTGCAATACTGGAGCCCACCACTATGCCCCTCATCACCACCTCCACCCTGGCCTGACAACTCATGTTCTTCTGCTTCAGGCGAAGCTGATTTGTCTCTTTCCTGCGACTCTTGCTACTCCTTTTTCACCTCCTCTTTAGCATCGTGCTCTTTTTCCATTCGAGCCTTCTCCGCAGTTACCTTAGTGTTTCTGGGAAAACTAGTGTCTTTTCGATCAACTATCCCTCTAGGTTTGGCAGCTACCCTAGAAACAACAGTTTAAAGTAATTCAATGATTTCTTATGCACAATAGATAAGAGAAAGATGAGGGAACCAACCTGAAAACTAGTATCTTTTCAATCGACTAGCCATCTAGGTTTGGAAGCTACCCTAGAAACAACAATTTAAAGTAATTCAACGATTTCTTCTATGCACAATAGATAAGAGAAAGATGAGGGGACCAACTTGGAACTTCCGCTTAATCCCTTGCTTGATCTCTCTCCTCCTTGACAGAGCTTGCAACTCCTCCTCGTACTTATCCTACTTGGAGAGTACCTATAGAAGCATAGTAAAAAAGAACCATCAAAGCATCTTGATCTATTATAACTTAAACATTACAGAATTAGATATATAATAAACATACAATAGCATTCACAATTGTACAATCATATGGAAGAAGAATTGAAGAACTTTATTAAATAGAAGGGAGAATTACAACCCAGTTGTCTGATCCAACATCAATCCCTCTTCACCTCATGAAATAGCAAGATCACACCAACAATACAATGCTCCTTCCTCAATTACAAACTATTAGCACTTCCTTGCAATTCACAATATTCCAGCCTCTAGATCTCTTAGATGAGGGATCCATTTGTAGATGTGTGGAAGGGTGTGAGTCATCTATGGGGTTTTTAATTAGTGTCATTCCACTTGTTACAATTGGTTCCACTTGGAGATTTCTTGGATTTCTTACTCATCCCTGGGTGAATTCAGAGAGGCAAGTGTCATAGGAGAAGTTTCTAGAAGATTCCATGAGCAACCACCTAGAAAATTGTCTAAGATATTTGTCCATCCTCACCCATCACACCTTATAGAAGGCCCAAATAGTATGCATCACACCTAGCTAGTGTAATATGTAGTATGCATCACACCTTGCCAGTGGAGCAGTAAGTATGGTTCAGTTTAGGCCATTTCTAGATGGTTTTTCATGTGGAAATTTTGGGGGATGATATAATCAGATGACCATGTTCTTTTAGGGTATGAAACAACTCTTTTAGGGGTTGATGAGCCCTAGTTTATCGACATATAATATTGGGGTTACAGTGCCCAAATATTTCTATAATAGTTTCCCCTAAAGCATGAAGTCGTAAATCTTGATGTCAGGTGAAATGCTTTATCATGATTATTTGAGGTTTCGAACTGTAAGGTGAACTGCATAAGTTAAAATACAATACATCATTATAATATAATTTTTCATGATCTAGCTGAGGCGGGAATTCCCATGCTCATATTTATAAATTCATTTCATGTACATAGGTCAGATGGTTGCCTGTAGATGCAGACTGGTGATTCTTCAGATGTAGAGTCATCATTCTTGGTTCAGATGACTATCTGTGCAACGCCTTTGTACATTTGATGTTTTTATATCCCTAAATATATCGCAGCCCGGATGGATGAAACTAGATCCAGGGTCTTCGAACTGATTCAATCCTCACCCAATGTACAAGTCAATCCATGTAAAGAGATGTTCTGAAGTCGAACATGGAAAGACATCGCCCGATTACCAACCAATAATGTGAGCTATTAATAGGCGTGAGAGGAATCATCGATAATGATAATGACCCTCAAGGTAATATAGTACAATTCACGTGGTGTGAATATATGATATGATGTTGAACACCATGCAAAATCTTTCGGTTGAAGGCCATTGATGTCAACCTGTCGCTGGAAGTGAGAAACTTGCCATTGAGGCATGCAAGCTTCAAAGCAATGAAAGGGGTGTTTCTAAGTCAACTTCTTGGATAATGAGTTGATGTCAATGTAAGGACTCTGGACACCACATATCTCCACAATGATATGATATTGTCCACTTTGGGCCTAAGCCCTCATGGATTTGTTTTTGGGCTTACCCCAAAAGGCCTCATACCAATGGAGATATTTGTCCATCCTTATATACCCATGATCCTCCCCACTTCTAGTCAATGTGGGAATTTGGTCGTATACCCAACAATCCTCCCCTCGAACAAAGGACCATTGAGCCTCCCCTCAAACGATTATCCATCCGTCCACTCTCTACCAACCAGGATTCTCCGCTCCAATGCGTTGGAAGCACACGCCTTACATGGAGCACCACTTGCCTCGAGAGCTTGCTCTATCCCAGGTCGACTCCTCTACACCGTGTTGGGACCAAGACACGTCCATGAAGAATTCGGAGCACACTTCCTGTCTAACCGAGCCCATCCACGAACCCCATTGTGATATTACTGGGGCCCACCACCTTCGTTCGGCATTCCGAGGATTCATCCACTTGGCTAACTTTGGGGCATGGATCTGATACCACTTGCAAGGACTCTGGACACCACATATCTCCACAATGGTATGATATTGTCCACTTTGGGCATAAGCCCTCATGGATTTTCTTTTGGACTTACCCCCAAAAGGCCTCATACCAATGGAGATATTTGTCCATCCTTATAAACCCATGATCCTCCCCACTTCTAGTCAATGTGGGACTTTGGTTGTATACCCAACAGTCAACAGGAAGTGACTTGTCATAGGAGGGCCTTTATTTATCCCACATCTACGACACGAAATGAAGAAAATGATTTCTAGAGGTGAAAACAATCTGACGACACAAGGTTCAGGAATGGCGGCTATGAAAAAATGAAGGTTGAAGGTATTGTAGTGGATGAGGCATTAACTAGATTGTGGTTTCTCAACTGAATGACTTCTCTTAAACATGTCAGCGATATTGAGATGGATTGGTAGCATTAACCCCAAAACATGGATGTTGTAAAAGATCAATGGTGAGATGACCAGTGAACGGAATAACCCAACCCGACTCAAATAATGTTGATGGAGTGAAAGTGTCATGTTCAAGAGCGACCTGCTACCATAAATTATTCAAGTTTCTTCCCTTTTTCCCCAGTCATTGTTGACCAGTACCTCTTTATTTTTGTCAAGCTTGAGGAGGATAACATATTCTTGTTCTATAATTTTCCCTTCGGGCAAACCTGTCACTATGTTTTAACAAGTCTAACGGCAGTGAAACTCGGTCTTGTCTAGAATGGACAAGTTTGTCGCTATTGTTTTAACAAGTTTAACGACAAGTATAACTTGGTCCTTTTGATGTTTAGAGAGTTTGAAAAAGGATGGAAAGAAGACTCCACAAGTTATTTTTAATAAGATAATCCCTTAAGTCCGAAAAAGGATAAAATAATACAAAAGGGATGACTTTTCCGATCACTTTAACAGGCCGAAAAATACAAGCTCGATCTTTTTCATGAGATAATCCCTCAGGTCCAAAAAAAGATTAAAATATACATGAGGGATGACATTTCCAATCACTTTAATGAGTTGGAAAGGCCTATGCTCGAAAATCTTTTCATATTTAACGAGTTTGAAAAGGGTTTAAAGGAGACTCAATTTTGAGGAACGAGTGGTGTCTAGGGTAGCAACTGGTTCCAGGTAAGCTTGGAACTTCTCAAAACATGGTGGTTTCTGTGAAGAGGTTGGCTAATAAGACCACTCGTCGTAACTGTTCCTCAAAAAGGGTAAACAACCAAGTGGAAGCATATGATTGACCAAGAGATGGAGGTGATGAGAGGTACACAACCAAGGCTCAAAAGGCTATTGGAATGGCAATCACAAAGGTTATTTACTGAAAGTGGGTTCATTTTTTAATGAGCTTGAACCATGGGAGAACTAGGCTTGGTTTTTAGTTTCATTTTTTACATAAGCTAGAAATGACAAAACTAAAAAGCTAGAAAAGGCAAAACTAAAAAGCTAGAAACGACAAGACTAAAAATTGAAAATGAAAATTGGAAAAAAGTTTGCATGCCCCCAGCATGATGAAAATGAGAGTCTCCAGTAGCCATATGGAAATACCGTGGTTAGGTAGGATGGTTTTGTCCAGAAGACAAAACACATCCTTGGCTTCGTCTGCAGAATAGACAAAGGTGAATGGTGTGTCAGACCAATCACATAACCTACAGGGAAACTTATCTTTTCAACTAGGTTTTTCCGCAGAATAGACAAAGGTGCATGCCCCCTAAGCTTCATTACATTCACCAGACTACTCATGGAAATTAGGTGGATGGAACGAAGGTTCAAGAGGTATCGTTGATCTAAAAGGACCATTTAGGGATGATGATTGACTTGGAGCTATGCTTGGATTGGGAAGGAAAGCTGGTCAACGGTGACAATTTTTCCTTCATGTGGAAAACACATCACTCGAAAGAGTGTTGAAACAATGTCTTCCATGTTATAAACATAGTCACGTCCAAGGAGTAGATTGTAAGCTAACGGTCCTAGGACTACCATCACGCTCAGATGAACGGTTTTCCTTCCCAAAGTGATCGATAACTTAGGAAGGATCCCTAATGGTCGACTGGTTCCTTTGTTAAAGCCTAACAGATTTTGCGTAACAGGCATAAGTGATGGCAAACCAAGTGCTTTCCAAGTAGTCGAGGAAAGGATACTCACTGATGCACCTTCATCTATGATAGTGACAGACATGATCATTTTGTAAACTTGTGTTATGATCTGGAAAGGTACATGAGAAGGAAGGCAAGATCTTGCTAGTCGATTCCAATCAAAGGAGTTAACTAGACTACTTGGAGGGGGGACAAAATAAATGGTTGAATTAACCCCTTGAGTTATGGGAACTGGGGGGGTTTTCCTCTTGTTATGAAGGAACAGGTGGATCTCCCCCAAGTTCATCAGGATCTAAAGTAACAAAGAGGATTTGGACAGTATCATTCTCGCTCTCTTCGGGAAAGGTACGATTATCTGAAGGTGGAACTGGGTCACATGTTACCTCAACTTGTTGATTTTGGTCAAGTATAGACTCAAAAGATTCACTTTCAGAGAGAGTGGTTTTGACTGACGGTTGATTTAAGTCAGTTGGTTTTTCAACTAGTAAGGGACTTGGGGAGAGTTTCCTGTAGCCAGATGGAAGTCACTGCGGTGAAGCAGGACAGTTATCCAACACTCTTTTGGCTTCATCCAAAAAAGGACAAAGGTGAAGGGTATGGCTCCCTTCACATAACCTATATGGAAACCTATTCTTTCTCGTTTGTCCATGAACTTTTTTATCACTAGTTGAAGGTGTGTTATCAACATGATCTTCAGAAGTTGATGACATAGGATGGTGCGAACGGGGAGACCATTCTCTCAAGATCCGAGGAATGCAAGGACAGTCTTGAGAGAGGTGGTCACCTGTATAAATTACACATGGAAATTTGGCTTTGGAAAGTCTAATGTGCGGATTTTCACCAGATGATGCATTCAAAGTAGTGGTTTCTTGGTTGCCCCCTTGCTGAATTGGCTTCTTCTTCTCCTTTCCTTTTTTCTTCTTCTCAGCCACTTGGTTACTAGCATAACTACTTTCCCAAAGAAAAGAGGTAGAAGGGGAGGGAGAAATAAATGAAGAAGAAGACGAATGGTCAACTTTAGTATCCACTGGAGGTTGATTCGATTGCATAGGAATCACGATATTTTGAACCATTGAGGTTGAAAACAGACATACTGGCAGGCCAATGGTAATTCCCGAAAGGGACAATGTAGCCATATACGGATCACCAATATTTCCCCAAGAAGAAAAAGGACTAGGATTCCCCTTAAAAGGGATTCCTTGATTGGTGGATTCTAGATTTGTTTCCATATATCTCAACCTAAGATCGATTTAGGAACAAGGATGTTATTCCGAATTCAATTAATTTTAATGATGCTTTGACACAACTTTGCTTTTTCAGCTTTTAAGAGTCGATAAAAAGCTAAAGATGACTCTAGTCCCCTTTGATTTTTAATGAGCCTGAAGTGACAAGTGCTCTGATGGACCTTTTATTTTAAAGAGTCGAAAAGGAACGAAAGTGACTACTCTGGAAAATCTAGACAGAGGGATTACCAAACCAATCGCAAAACTAAAATACACACCTTGGTGATAAATTAAAGAGAAATTACCAAGGACTTATGTATGGTAGTCAATCTTCCTGAATGTTGTGTTTAGTGCATCACGATTAATAAGGTGGCAGACTCGGCTTCCTATGGATAAAGGATATAAGCCTATCATGGTCTCCCAATATATACGTGATGGTACGGGAGCACAAGTCCATGCTAGCACTTGTTGTATCAAGGAGGAGGAATCACCCAACCTTCGATGAAAGTGATAGTTACTAGTTTTATGACGTTGGAACACGTCTCTAGCCTAGACCTCTAGATGTGTTGCGTTAAGTTCCAAAGTGTTGTTAGGTTCATTGAAATTTATTTTAGAGTTGATCTTATTTAAATTTTTCCTTTCAATGGTTCATCGCATGATGTTGATTTTAGATTCCTAAAATGCAATCTACAATGAAAAACAATCTTTGTTTGCTTTGAGCAATAAAAATCCTAGCTAGTAGGAAAAGGAGATTACAATTATTTCAAACAAAGAGAAAAGAGCACACACTAGTGCATTTTCCTAATTCATTTTTCGCACACAAACTAAATGCAAATGCAAATTCATGTATTTGTTTTCGTTCCCCTTAATGTGAAAAATGCCAAAAAGGAAAACTAAATGTAACAAAGATCTGAAATATTTTACTCAAAGCGACATTTATGACAATTTCTTTTTCAAAAGAGAAAGGAAGACTAAATGACACTTTTCAATTTCGAATAAAAAATGTTTTTGACACTTTGAATAAAAACAAATCAAACCAAATACATGACGAAAAGTTCAATCAACTATCCAGGAAAGGAAGAATCCACGACACTTCACTATTGGACACAAAATGACAGTTACGACACTTTTTGTACCAAAGCCACAGATTGATTTAAGCAACTTTTCGACAAAGGATTTTAAATGATGGACAAATACATAAAAAAAAATTACTAATCCTAACCTATGGAGGCTGATCTAAGTGATGCAAGTAGGCTTTAGTAAGGAAGTACTATTCATGAGCAGCAAAACAACTAAACAAGACTGAAAACAAGGACAAAAACCCCAAATTTCTAGAATGGAAATAGGTTCAGTCAATCATCGCACTTAGGCTTCACAGAAACAGGGATGCGTCGCACTTTACACACTCAGGGTGTGATGCATAATGGTTTACAGTGACAGACAGTGCGATGGACCAGGGAGCGCAACTGAAGTGGGTTTTGGCTCATATGTGTAGCTATTTTCAGTGAGTTAAGCTGAGCTATGATGGAAAGTAAAGAGCAAAGTACAGAGGAATGACTTGAGAGGTTATTGAACTACCAAAAGGGCATCTAGAATGCTTTCAAGTCAAATGTTTAATTCATAAACTAAACTAGAGATTAATTCAAGCAACATTCATTTGGCTAAGGCTACTTGGCTAACTTCAGAGCTCTATCTATAGTTTATAAAATAAAAAATAACAACAAACAAACATCTATTCGTTCCCCAACAGAGTCACCAAACTAGTGTCTTTTCGATCGACTAGCCCTCTAGGTTTGGCAACTACCCTAGAAACAACAATTTAAAGTAATGCAACAATTTCTTCTATGCACAATAGATAAGAGAAAGATGAGGGGACCAACCTGGAACTTTTGCTTAATCCCTTGCTTGATCTCTCTCCCCCTTGACAAAGCTTGCAACTCATCCTCGTACTTATTCCACTTGGAGAGTACCTGTAGAAACACAGTAACAAAGAACCATCAAAGCATCTTGATCAATTATAACATAAACATTACATAATCAAATATATAATGAACATACAATAGCATTCACAAATGATAACATTCACAATTGCATAATCATATGGAAGAAAACTTGAAGAACTTTATTAAATAGAAGGGAGAATTACAACCCAGTTGTCTGATCCAGCATCAATCCTCTTCACCTCATGAAATAACAAGATCACACCAACAATACAATGCTCCTTCCTCAATTACAAACTATCAACACTTCCTTGCAATTCACAATATCCTAGCCTCTGGATCTCTTAGATGAGAGATCCATTTATAGATGTGTGCAAGGGTGTGAGTCATCTCTGGGGTTTTTTATTAGTGTCATTCCACTTGTTACAATTGGTTCCACTTGGAGATTTCTTGGATGTCTTACTCATCCCTGGGCGAGTTCAGAGATGCAAGTGTCATAGGAGAAGTTTCTAGAAGATTCCATGAGCAACCACCTAGCAAATTGTTTTGGACATTTGTCCATCCTCGCCCATCGCACCTTATAGAATGCACAAATAGTATGCATCGCACCTGGCTAGTGTAATACTTAGTATGCATCACACCTTGCTAGTTAAGCAGTCAATATGGTTTAGTTTAGGCCATTTCTGGATGGTTTTTTAGGTGGAACTTTTGGGGAATGATGTAATCAGTTGACCATGTTCTTTTAGGGTATGAAACAACTGTTTTAGGGGTTGATAAGCCCTAGTTTATTGACATATAAGATTGGGGTTGTAGTGCCCAATTATGTCTATAACACCTAGTAGTTTCCTTCTTCTTTTGTTCTGCCAGTGCACACACAGCCTTTTGAGTGGCATCCTTCCGCTTTTGTGCAATATATATTTCTATGCCTATGCTCATTCCTGCATCTAATTATGTAAGTGTGCACCATTCCTGAGGCCAAATCCCCACAACTTCTTGTATATCTGTGTCTTTCACCATATAAGGCAACTGGTACCATTTCTACTTGGGGTCTCTGCGCGCTTTGATTGAGAGCCTATGCAAATCGACTTTGAATTCCACAGGCCGATAACTGCACAAACAAGGTGGGAGACAATCGTGGCCACTGATTAACCACCATGTGAAGGTCCATCTGCATCAAAACCCAATAAATATTTGTTTCCTTAACACACTCTGGGTCTTTTGTGGCCCACAACGAGGCAAACCTTGCTGTCTCAGGAGATTCTTCTTTGTGTGGAGGAAACTGGCTATCTTCCAGTAACTTCCACACAACCAAAATGATTGACAATAGTAGCTAGGCATAATAAAATGACTTGCTCTCCTCCTGGACCCCTCTGCAATTCGTGAGGAACTCCTGACAGAGATACTTGGCCCAGTTGTATTGTACACCTTTTGCGCATTGCGTTGTGAGTGATATGACCAGCATCAGAACTTCATCCGCGTGATATTTTCTCATTAACTTTCCAGATAGAATTTTTGGGTAGCCAACTATGCTACCGAGTCTTAGATGGATGTGATATAGTATCCTTGCTACTTTTTTATTAGACCAAATTCCTTCTTCATCTTATCTGCCAGTTATTTTTCTCCCATTTTTCCTCCAAATTCTTTGGCAGGATTTGTCCCTTTGTATGGAAACGTTGTTATCCTGTGGATCACATGTCTATGATGGGTATAGGCTCACCTATCCATAGTCACCAATCATGCACCAGCACGAGGAGATGGCGCACACATACTGTGTTGATGTTGGAGAGGTGATAATGCAGTACTAACCACAGATTGAGCAACCCTGACTACTCAACAACGTGAACCCACTTCATGGGCTCCAACATTGTAACCCCTGTGTCATCATAGTAAATTTTATGGATATACTTGTGGGTTGCTAAGTGTGGAAATTTTGCATGGTCCGTGAGGTCCCAATCCTCCATCTTAAGCAACAGGATGCGTGCTAGCCTAGGACCTTTGAACACAACCTGCTCGGGGAGAAAAGGTTTCGAAACTACAAATTTCGCAGAATTAGGATCCTTCGTAACTTTAGCTTTTCCCTTCTGCAGAGGGATATACTCAAGCATCTTCATCATGGGTTCCACCCCTTTGACATTGACATCCTCCATACCCTGGAATTCTTCCTCTTCTTCTAAATCCATGACTTTCTTTGGTTGCTTGTCCTTTTTTTGCTTCAACTGTGGATCTGTATGCTTCCTCGGTGACATACACATTGACACCAGCTTCTTCTTTTTTTCTTTCATGACTGGTTGCTTCTCTTTCATAGCGGGTTGCTTTTATTTGGTAACAATTTGTTTCAGCCTAGGCAACCTTAGCGCCATGGGCATGGCAAGCGTAGTCTCCATGCTAGATACTTCGGGACCTGGCACGTCAGACATAACTGCTTCTAAACTGAGGGCTTCAATGGGGTTAATTCTAGTCATTATTTCAACGAATAGCTCTCAGGCTTCTGTAGAATAGTTCGCAAATGAGGGTGCATCACAAATTCCCCCAAAAATTCTCGACTCATATGCATTAGACAACAAAATGTTCAATAAAGTCTTCGAGTGAAAAGTGTTCTCTATTGGACTGGTATGCATAATTTATAAGGGGATTTGAATTCAAATCTAACCGTTCCCCCCAAATTTTGATAATAAGTGCTGCTTTGGTGGTAGATCTTCAAATATTTCTGCCTTAATTGTCACCTCTCAAAGATGCAAGAGCCATTCTTTGAAGGCCTTGTGATCCACCATATCTCTCAAAGCTGCTATGTGCGGACTATGCACAATGTATTCCATAGGCATTATTTCTTCAATCCCATAGGCTAATCTAAACAACGTTTGCCTTGTCAACTTCTTACAGTTTGTCCTATAGGCCCATAGCATTGTAGGTACGTACATACCCCAATCATTTAGTTTTGTGTTACAAATATTTGTTAGCGTGTTCTCCAAAATTTTGTTAAAAGCTTCGACAGTTCCGTTTGCCTGCGGGTGGTATGGCGTACTCTTCTGATGGCAGACCTAGAATTCTTTTGTCAGCGTGCTAATTGTTTCATTTAGAAAATGTGTACCCTTGTCATTCATCAAAATTTTTGGGCATCCAAATCTTGTTAAGGCATGTTCAAACAAGAATTTTGTTGTCGTAGCCCTTGTACAATCCTTTACAGGTTGTGCTTCCACCCATCTGGTTAAATATTTCATTACAATGATAATGTAGCGTGCATCCATTTATTTTCCAGGTGGCTAAATTGGTCCAACAAAATCAATTGCCCACTTCTCAAATGCCTATAAAGATACCTAAGGATATAGTGGTAGCTCATCCCTTTGCGACGGTCTGCCAGTCCTTTGACATGCATCACATGCCTTACAGTATGCTTTGGAATCCTTGTGCAATGTTGGCCACCTAAACCTACGCACAAAATCTTCTGTGCAATTTCTTTTCCTGCATAATGGCCTCTCACAGCTCCTCCACGAGCCTCAGCGAAGATACTATTACACTCAAAGTCCAGCTCATATCTCCTCAATATTTCATTTGCACTCATTTTGTACAACTGTCCCACAATGACTGAAAAATCCACTGTGCGTATTACAAATTCTTTCTTATGATGATTTTTATATCCTTCAAGTGCCATCCCTGTATTTAAGAAGTGAATAATATCAACAAAATGGTTATCAGCTACTCGTACCGCAAAGAGCTGTGCATTAGGGAACCCTTCCTCCAAATTGCTAGGTACTTTACCTGTTTCAATTCGCGACAGATGGTTAGGTCTAGCATTCAACCTCCCCACTTTTCAATGAATTCAAATTCATACTCCTAAAATAATAACAACCATCTAAAAATATTTCCCCCCAACACAGGTTTGTTGACCAAGTATTTTAAGGAAGAATGATTTATATACATCTTGAAAGGTCCCCTTAACACAGAGTGCCTGAATTTTTGCAGTGCGTAGACCATGGACAACCCTTCACGCTCTGTTGTTGAATAATTTTTCTCAACCTTAGATAAATTCCTACTTGCGAAGGCTATGGGATGGTCTAGTTCTTCTTCGTCTATTTGTGTGAGTACTGCACCTACCGTAATGTAAGAAGCATCCACGTGTACATGAAACTCCTTTCTCGAATCGGGAAATACCAAGATTAACGCAGTTACCATATTTTCTTTCAACACATCTAAGTTGCGCTAACATTCTTCATCCCAACATAATGTCGCATCCTTCTTTAGCATTTTTTCCATGGGCACAGTAATTTGAGCATAAGCTTTGATGAATTTTCTATAGTATCCCATGTGTCCCAACATTGTGCGCAACTGCTTGACATTCCTAGGGGCCTCCAAATTTACAATCACTGCAATATTTGCAGGGTCCACCATCAATACTTTCTTGCACATGACATGACCTAGCAAGATCCCAAAAGGAACACAAAATATACATTTTTTCAAATTCAGCGCTATCTGGTATCTTTGACATGTATGCAACATAAGGCGCAGGCTTTCCACATGGTGCTTCACTAAGCCAGACACCATCGAGTCTTCAAAGTACACTTACAAGAACTTATGAATGAATTCTTTGAATGCTGCTATGACTACATGGGAAAATATTGCAGGTGCATTCTTCAATCCAAATGGAATAACGATGTACTAAAAGCAAACCCACTTTGTCGCAAAGGTGTTTTTGCTTTTATCCTCTAGGGAAATCTTAATTTGATGATACCCAGAAAACCCATTAGTAAAGGAATAGGCCTCCTGCCCTTCGACATTATCTAACATGTTGTCTATGAACAACGTCGGAAATGGATAGTGAACACATGCATCATTAAGCTTCTACAGATCTACGTGAATCCTTATTTCGTCCTTTTGTTTCTTCTCTTGGACCACCATCAGGCTCACCCAATTGGACTCTTCAACAGGTTCTATGATGTCAGCCTCTAGCATTTTGTCCAACTCTTGGCGAACCTTTTCCTTATACTTAGGGTTAAGGTGATAAGGCCTTTGATTAACAGGCTTCACATCCGGCTTCAATGTGATCTTCATAACTCCCAATTGACCAAGTATGCCTTTTAAATTTGAAAATTTAGTGGGGAAGAGATCTTGGTATTCCAAGAAGTAATTCCGAAACTTTGTCTACTGTAGCATCATCCCAATAGTCTCCAATCTTCACGAACTTTGACTCTTCTTCAGTGCCAATGTTTACTTGCTTCGTTTTCAAAGGTGCAGAGATATCTGGATTCTCTACTTGTGGAAATTCTACTTTGCGATGTGCTTCTGTCTCCAGAATATTGATATTCCTTGGGTCTTCTTCCTCTTCCTCAGTAATCACATTATAGCATTCCAATGCGTGGCGTAGCTGGGTGCTTCAGTATGGTTGGATCCATTCCATTGGTTCCTTCGGTGTCCTGAAGTTAACCTCTTTAATTTCTTGAAGCTCTTCATCAGTGCTTACAAAGTCATTTTCAAAGTTGAAAGTCAATAAGAAACCTTCCTTCAATACATCCCATTCCGTAGTGCCATGGCAGAGCTCCGTTTCGCGGTACTAGTTCATGGGGATTGTATCCAAGATATGAAAAAATATATGTACCCACTCTGGCTATGGTTCTGTACCCCACACCTTAGTCAACTTTGGTAGGTGATTGCGCAGATCATCCTTCCCATTAGACTTCTCAGTGATTCTTGTATTAGCATGTCCAAATCATAACTTCATCATTCTCTTGTAATATCGCCATCCAACAAAACTATCCTTATGCACACCCCACATTTGTGCAGGCGTAGCATGCAGGGCCAACTCCAAGGCTTGAAAGTGGTGGTCCTTATGGATTTAATGCTCAAATTCATCTAAAAACATATCTATGTCAGTCAAACCATCATAGTAAGGTAACTTTCTTACCTCCGACGAAACACAACATAGTGACTTCATCATCATATTGCATCGCAATGTAGAAACTTCATGTAAGTAGTCTTTCCAATGCTCTAATTCCTCATCTAAATAATGAGTGTAGGAAATATCTCGGTCCCATGCAATCCATCCATCTGCCATTGGATTAATCCAATCCTGATCTCACGTTGTTATCTTGTAGATTTGATCCATCTCATCGTCACTTTCCACATAATCGCAGAATGGTTCAACATAGCATGCTCCCTTCCATAGGATCTAGTGGAACTATAACCCTTAGTGATTTTATTTCAAATGATATTGTCATCTTCTTCATATTAATGATCCCATTCATATCAATAGCCCAATTGATTCCCAGGAGCGCGAGGTAGGGATTACTGTCATCAACAATTTCTATAGCTTCAAAGTCTGCCACTACACTCGCACCATTAATATCAACCATTACTCCATATAAGCATCCCATGGGGATGATTTTTTGCTGATTCACCATCCTGAGCTGAATTGGAGACCAATGTAGCACAGGTCTCCCCATCATTTCCCATGTTTGTTTTGGTAGAACATTCACATTAGACCCCAAACCCAAAATGACTTGGTCCAGTTCATAATCACCTATCTGTGCTATTAGTCACATCTCTCGCCTTGTTCGTGCCTTATTCTTATCGATTTTTCTAACCACGCATTGCTACGAAGGAGTATTTTCCTTATTGGTTCACTTGTTTATTAGGTCCTGCAATCCTTCCATAGCCATCCTGTCACACAATAACTTTATGCAGGTCTTAAAAAAGATAGTGAGTACGGAAGGATCAACCTCTTGTGTCACACTGGTTTCCTACATCTTGTCCTGGCTTCCTGAGGTGGAGGCCTTAGTGAAGCTCTTCTTGGCTTCCATGAATGTTTCCTTAGCATGATTAAGGTCAAAGCTGAATTCTTTCTCTTGAGCTTTATGGACCCATCCATCATCTTCAGGATGCTTACCCTTATCGGTGCCAGTCATCTTAACACTTCTTAGTATAATATTAATGCTTTGATCCTCCTCACGGGGTTCAGCCCTCATCATTTGTAAATTCTGCTTAGGCTGCTGAGGTTGTGTTTTATTATCTTATGTCTTAGCTATTAACCCCAAAAATTCTTCTATGGTATGATCAAACTGTCTGCAACATTGAAATGAAGGCTATGTAGGATTCGAGAAATCTCCTGCAAAGTGCCTCGACTATCTGCAGTTGTAGCAGATCAGCTAACTACAACCTTTATTAGGCGTTCCTCCTCACCCTCTTCCTCAGCCCTAAAAATCCCCGCGCTCTCCTTCGGTGCCTTGATCCGGAGGCCGAATTTCTGCTTGCATATGGTAAGTAGGGGTTCTTTCCATCATCAACTCATAGCTTCAATAGTGGCACTCATCATGGCCCACAGATTTACAAAAATTATAAAACACTTGCAGAGGTGTCTGAACGAACTTTTGAAGCAAGTGGCATTTATCCATCACATGTTGCCCAGTGACTTGACAAATGTCACATCATAGCACAACTCCCGTGCTTGGCCTAGCTAGGGATTTTGGCTTTAGGGGGCTAGCCCTCCCCCTATAAGATAGTTCATGTATACTAGACAATGATCTTTATCACGCCCATGGCCCTTTCACGTCAAGCACCAAACCTCTACATGCACTCCTGGCATAGTCTCCTTTTCTTTCTTCAAACTATATAACTCTAGGTGTAGGATTGCTAACTGTGAGTGGATCTATTGTACCCCTAGGTTCGTATCCTGAATAGGTGATGTATGCAGCCTCATCGCGATCTCCAAGGCTTCTGCCTGTGTTTCTATCTTCTCTTGTGGTAGAGAAATTCTTAAATGGGGCAAAAGTGACGTGATAAACCATTCGCGATGCCAGTTATCTGAGATTTGCACGTTAGCCTACCTGATCTGGCACTTCAATCTCTAATCAAAGTCCCAAGGTGTCTCCTCAATATTCATCATGATCTCTTTAAATTCAATTACCGACTATGCCTTAGATTTAGGCTTACTAAACTCTTTGTTCAAAGTTGTCTGAGTTTGTTCTAGTGGTGCATGAGGATTGTTAGCACAATACTTAATGTACCAGGTTAGTGCATGATGTTGCAAGGCAGTGACAAACTATGAATTCTTTATGTTATCATCAATGATTTGTTGCGTTGTCCATATAATATTCGTAACAAACTAGAACTGCTCTGGATCTTCACTTCCTATTCCCTTGAAGATCGACATCTTCACTGCATTCACCATGTTGAATGGTGACAGTGGAGGCGGAGGTGTGGGTGAAGGTGTATGTGGTGGAGGTAGAGGTGGAGTGGATGGAGGATGTGTTCTAGGAATACCCTGAGTTATTAGTTGAATAGTGCTTTGCGGTGTAGTCTGCACCACCCCTTCATTGTCACTCAGAGGAGGTCCAATTAATGGGATATACTCTGGTCCTGACTCTTCGCAATTTCTAAAGAATATTCCACTTCACGTAGCTATTAACATCAAGGTAATGTCATTACCTACTTTTCACATAATAACATTTTAATCCAAGTATTAAATGACCTTAAATACTTACCTCACGGTCCTTTGAAGAATCTTCACTTTGCTTCACAATAACTGATTGAGATGTCAACTGTAAATTCCATAACAAATCCTCCCAAGATTCGATCAAGCCAATGATTGACAGCTTACACAATCTTATTTTCATAGGCTTCTAGTCATTGTACCAATTATGGAGTCCACACTATAGGACTATTGAGTTTCCACCTTCCTTGACTGTTTGTTAATCTAGCTAACCATTCGTATAGTTCAATTGGGAAAATCCATAAGAAGATCTCGTGTTCCTCTGTATATATATATCTATTCAACCAATCCTCCTTTGACAGGCGTGGATTCCTATTTTATTGAGCCGCGAACTCATGAATCTTTTGATCTAACCACCTTTCAATTTCTGTCTTAGATGGATTCCAATGATTCAACATCACACATCTCTTTAAGCAGATCCCGGTCTTGCCAACGGAACCAATTATTGGCTTAAGGGGTCCTGACCCAAGTTCAGAGTTAGTTGTGCCAACCAGCAAAACCCTACGCTGCTAGCCCTTTTTGCAATAGCCTACATAGCGCAGGTTGTAGTCTCACCCGAAGCAGTATTGGTGGATGCAAGAACCAAGTTTCTGCATCCAGAGACTAGTGTGATGTCTTCGGACACCTTGGACTTGCCTTCATGCAAATCTATATGCTTCTAGGGCTTGTTATTGAAACAAAGTTAAATTTTCCTTTTGACCTTAGCGAAGGTCTAGGATCAATATTTGCAGACCCTAAATAGTCGATTTAACTACTTTCACAAATCATAAATTAACCCTAGATCAGATTTTGTAGAGATCTACTTAATTCATCAGATAACACAAAGGAAATAGTTTCCAACTTTTCAGAACTCGAAAATTAACATGAATTAATAAGGAAGATTCAATACATTTGTGTAATATTCAGTCATTATTTCATAAACATATCATTCAATCAGCAGAATATAACATAAATAGAGTTCATGGAAATACACATTAATTCTTCAAAAATCCTTCTTTATTGATCTTTAGATTACTAATTACAGACTCTTCTACCCTGTTCACATAGATGAAGGGGTTCATGCACTCAGCTGCGGACTCTACCTAGGCCTCCATGCACTCAGCTGTGGAGCCTTTCCTTCTCTACCTAAGCACAAGAAGTAGACCCTTCCTGCCTTAGCTCTAGATCAAGACAACAAAAACTATCCAATGTACCCCAATCTCTATCCCAAGTTACCTCTAAGACTCCCTACGACTCACTTATTTATAGATTTCGTAGTACAATACCATGGCCCCATGCTCATGGTTGAGTCTTCAAAACTGACCAAAAATAAGGAGCTAAGGCCCCTTTGACTCTATTCTATCTGCGTGCTCCACATCCTCATTTTGCGGAGACTTTACATCTTTTACAAAAATAACTAAGTTTATTTCAATTCTACCCTTGGGGGCCCCATCCTAACACTTAGGGAGACCATGTAGCCTAAAAACCTCCTGAAAAATTAACCTGGCCACTTGTGAAGCTGAATACTGAGCCATAATGTAAAAGAAGTGGGTGAATTTAATTGGGTTGTCAATTACAACATAAATGAAATCCTTCCCCTATACTACGAGAAATCCCATAATGAAGTGCATTAAGACGCTCTCCCATTTGCTCTCAAGAATAAGGAGTGGTTGTAGTAGTCCAACCAAGTGTGTATGCTCTCCCTTGTTTCTTTGACAACTATCACACTTCTGAGCATGCCTCAGTACATCCTCCTTGAGGCCCCTCCACGTGAATCACACTCTAATGGCCTTGTATGTCTTGAGGAACCCCTGATGCCCTGCCAAAGGTGAATCATGATAAACCTGCATGATCTTCTCCCTTAGTTGGGAGCCCGATACCAAATAAATCCTATCCTTGTAGTAGATAACCTTGTCCACCACCCTGTATCAGTCATCCCCTACTATGCCATCAAGAATCTTTCATGCATGATGATCCTTGGACTACTCAACCAATAAATGTGCCCTCCAATCTTGAGCAATGTTCATGAGTGAGAGTGTCACAGACCTCCTAGATAATGCATCTGCTACAACACTATGATTTCCATTGACATATTCTATGTCAAAATCACATGTCTAAATTTTACTAACCCATTTCTATTGTCTCACTTGCATTCTATTCTACTCTAAGAATAACCAAAGATTGTTGTGGCCATCATTCTTCACCTTAAACCTATTGCCCACCAAATACTATTTGAACTTGGAAAATGCATGAATGATGGAAACAATTTTGTTTTCATATATGGAGTACAATCTCTCATGTTCCTATAGCTTCCAAATCTTGAAAGAAATCGTGTTTCCTCCTTGCATAAGTGTTTCCCCAATGCCCTCTTTAGAGGCATCACACTCCAATATGAAGGGCAGAGAAAATTTTGGTAAAGCTAATAATAGGTAGCTTCTCATGACCTTCTTGAGGTTCTCAAAAACCTCTTGTTCCACCTCTATCTACACAACTGACCTTTCTTAGGCAAATATGTAAGGGGTGCTTCCAGCTGGGAAAATCCCTTCATGAACCTACAGTAATAAGTGCAAATTCCAAGATGGCCTTGATATTCTCTTGGTGAACTTGTACCCCATCCTCAGTAATGAAATGGCCAAGCTACAACATCTCTCTCAGTCCAAATTCACACTTGGACATCTTGGAATATAGTTTATACTCCTATAAGATGCGTAGAACCTCCTCCAAGTGTTGTAGACGCTTCTCCCACATCCTGCTATAGATCAAGATGTCATCAAAGAAAACTAGGAAAAATATGTGATGTTGCTTGTGGAACACATGGTTCATGTAATATTAGAAGGTAGTTGGGGTGTTGGTTAGCTTGAAGGGAATCACCAAGAACTCAAAGTTCCCATAGTGACACCTGAATTCTGTCTTCATGATATCTTGCTTCCTCACTCGAATCTGATGTTACCTTGTGCTTAAATCTATCATAGAGAAGTACTTGACTCCTCTAATATCATCCATCAACTCATATAATCATGGAATTGGGTATCAATTCTTTAAGGTCCTATTGTTTAGGGCCATATAGTCAATGCACATGTAGAGGGTCCCATCCTTCTTCCTCACCAGCACTAGAGATGAATCGGAGTGACTAGAATTGGGCTTGATGTGGCCTAAATCCAGCAAATCTTATATGGTCCACTTGATCTCATCCTAGTAACTCTTGGGATGCTTGTACAACTTAATGATAACTAAATGTACAACCTCCTCTAACGCAATTGTGTGCTCAAACCCTCCATCTAGTGGGCGTCCTAGTAGGATGCCTGCAAAAAATGTTGGGAACCTATCCATTATCACCTAAATATTAGGATCTGGTGGTTGTGGCTAGGACCTTGCCTTTGATACCCTAAGCTCCACCTCCCACTCTATATCACCATGTCATAGATCTGCCTCCATCCTGTGTGTTGACACTATCTAGGGTTGGTATAAATGCATACCCCACAATACCACTATCTTCCCATCCGACCTTGTGAAATCCCCATTCTATGGTGACACACCCAAGGGAGTAGAGCCACTAAAATCCCATCACCACATTGGCATCTAGAACATCAACTACAAAGAAGCAATCATTCATTGAGTATTTCCCCATAGTCACAAGCACGCCAAGTACATATCAAGTACACTAGATGGTCTTGTCTCCAGGAACTAAGACAAAAAATCACTCAAAGCTATCAGTGCATACCCCTCTTCACTACACCTTCTAGGCATCAACTAAATTGTTAGTAGCCCCATCATCCACCAACAATTATACCCATTGCCCTTGCATTATGCCTCTAATCCTTAGTGTCAATTCTTCGACATTCCTCAAAGTGAAGCAATGATTCCTCCAGTGGGAAAGAAAGGGCCTCCTCTAGGTGGGGGTGGTGGACCTCCTCCTCCAGTATTTGGTGGCTCACTATCACCTCCCTTCACCTCCTACTCTAGATCATCCTCTGGCTCATTATCTAAAAACACCTTTTATAGAAAATCTATTGTGTAGGTTAACCTGACAATGCAATATAAATCAAAGTAGAATACTATAACCTACTTCTATTATCAATTTGTGGAAGCTTAAATATCGATCTGAACAATATAACCAAAAGAAGAAGAATCAATGCACAATACACATGAAAATACTTTGGGGAAAGACTCAGCTAAAAACTCCACTATCTGTATTATCATACAAGGTGGAAATACATAGGAATTATACAAAGCCTTAGCTTTCACAGCTAGCCAGCTCTCAGTACAATCCTCATAGATGCTCACATGCAATCTTGACTTCTCTCAAGCCTTCCTCTTTGCTCTCCAAGCTCCTATTTCCTTGCGTTGTTCCTCTAGGATGATTCTCCCTCAACCAAGTGGAAAACTCATCTACCAAGTGGATGATCACCTAATCTCACACACTGTCAGAAATGCGGAATCCTCAAGGAATGATCCCTTGACTGCATGCATGAGTTTTCTTTATCAGAAAACACATGCAACTAATAATACAATGTCCTTGACTTTAATCTCAAGTGGGTCTTTCTCGAAATAGACATGCATGAGTTTCTGGTGAGGGAATCTTCAATTAACTAGAGTACACTAGTTGAGTGCATGCATGCATCAACTGACTGTTAACTCTCTATTAGTTCCTAAAACAGTTTGGAACTAATTTAACCGAGCTTAACTTAGTAAACTGAGTTAACTAATTACAACTCAAATATAACTCAATATTATCTCCTTAATTTAAGGCTTATCTCCTTAATTTAAGGGATAACTCTTGCATGACTTCAGAAATACTTCTAACTTGAATTTATCCAACTAATTAAGTCAAAATAACTTAATAAATTATTTCCAAGTAGCAATGACAAATTAAATTGGAATATTCTTGTTGCCACATTTCAACACCTCTATGTAATGGGCCTTGCCTTTGGTACACTTGTGCCATAGTTTCTGGCATGTGAAACAAAACTTCCTCCCTTGGAGGTATCTCCTTGTCTCATCATCCAACTTCCCACAACCTAACATATCCCTCTATCGTGGGGTTCTAGTGTCTCTACCTCTCGATGGAAAGGTAGGTCTTTGGGTACTTTTGATTTAGCCTTTGGGATTGCAACCTACAAGTCTCGCATTTTTCTCACTGCATCCTAGAGCATAGTACGTATGTTCAACCTCACTAGCCCACACAAGGGCTTAGCTAAGCCCTCCACAAACAGGAAGACTCTCTTGGCCTTTGAAAGATCTAGAACAAGCATCGACACCCTTAAGAATTATGCGATGCACTGCTATGCATTGTTTGTCTACTTGATTTGGGTTAGCTCTCTGAAGTGTGACTCAGGTTCTCTCAAGTCAAAACTCTCCAACACCTTCCTAGTGAAATCCTTATAAGAGGTTACACCAACATGCCCCAACGTAGATAGCCCATGGTACCACCAGTCATGAGTGTCTCCCTGAAAGTGAAAACTAGCTACCTTAATTTCTTCCACTTCTGTCATCTGGTTAAGGTGAAAATAGGTGTCTATTTTTTCCACTCATGCCCTAATGATGCATTTAGAGGAGCCATAAAAAGTAGGAAGGAATAACCTCCTAACTATGCATTGTAAATCAAATCTATGCGCAAATGTTATATTTGTCCCTTTTCATTTACCGTCATGATTGAGATGGAAAAATTATTGGAAGGTTATAACATCACAAAATTATTTTCCCATAGTCTAATACTCATGTAAATAATCCCCTAAGGGCATGCCATCCATATTTGGTAGCCCTACAATCCTTGTAGTAAAAAATGAGGGCATAATAGTTTGGGTGGTCCACTATAAGTGTGGGTATGACTCTGTGGGTTGGTATTGTCATGATGATGAGATGTGCCTGAGACCTCTCCTATAATGAACTCCCCATGGATTCCCTTGTTATGATAATACTGCCTCATCTCAACCAACATCTAACTTTGCCCCCGCGCCATCTCCCTTTTCCCTTGTGCCACCCATTCATAACCTTCAAAAAGCTCTAGAAGGTTGCATCATCTTTACTGGTATCCCCCATGTTTGTATCTTCTACCTCCTACTCAGGAACATCCGGATTGGGGCTGATTTGCAAGTCCCTTTCTCTACCCCTTTATCTTTTCCTCCAATAGGTTACATTCTGCTTGTCTTTTGGGGTCATAGAAAAGGGATTTTCTCCACAACTGGCCAAATCATGGCTCTAATACCACTATAATATTCCTAACATAAATATTAAGTGATAAAAAAAACAAAATATGGACATGCAGCCAAAAATTTTCACACATGCATAAAATATTAGAACACACCCAAAATTGCACAAAAATTTTGATCCATTTTATTAATTTGGGAAGAATGGAGTAAAAATAGATAAAAATAGAGGAGCTTGGGCTTGCTATGACAAGAAAGTGTAGGTTTTAACCCAGTACATAAATTCCCTGCATAGGAATTCTAAAACACAGAAAATAAACAATGCGAGAGCATAACACATAAAACACATATACACAAAGATTTCCCCAGGATCCCAAAACCAGGAATACCAACTTGATTTTTCATTATGTTCCTTTCAATGTTACAATACATATTTATACATGCCAAAGCATCCAATACCATGGACTGAAAAACCATCACATCCAAAACCATGGACCAAAAACCATTGTCCAAAAACACATGTGTGAAAATCATGCACAAAACCATAAGTGGGTCCGCCCAACCTAACATAGGGTCCAAAACCAAAATTTTCCAAGGCGTTGCCCCAAACCCTATAAAGTGGGGTTACGAGTACACCTCAAACCCCCTGTGACCCCCCCCACTACACAATCAGCGCAACGAATGGGGTGCTCTGCCCCCCCTCTAACCCCCTGGTTAACTACGTGGGCTAGTCATGGAAAGAATATAACACAACCCAACATTCTCCCACTTAATGTTTTCTTTCCATAGGGGGCCACAAGAGAGCTTAGTCATTTTTCTAGCCTTGAAAAGCCCATTGTTTCTCTACACTAAGAGAACTTCTCAGAGATCACATATTTTGTCAATGCATCTGTAGTATTCTTCAAAGTTTCCACCTTTACCAGCAACACCTTTTTGTCTTCTATCATATCCCTCACAAAGTGATACTGAACATCAATGTGCTTTGTATTTGAATGATATACAGGGTTCTTTGCTAATAAAATTTCACTTTGGCTGTCACAATCTATCCTTATAGATTCTTGTACTAACCCCATATTTGAACACAATATCTGCAACCAAACTGCTTCCTTGCTTGCATGAGCAGTTGCCATGTATTTTGCCTCTGTAGTTGATAGTGCCACTACAAATTGTTTCTTACTCATCCAACTGACTGCACCTCCAAATAGGTTAAACACATACCCACTTGTAAATCTTCTCTAATCTAGATCTCCAGCCCAGTCTACATCAACAAAGCCATGAATATCCAACACTTTGTCCAATCCTAGTCTTCCTTGGTAGCACAAACCATAATCATTAGTGCCACACAAATACTTGAAAACCCACTTCACTACTATCCAATGCTCCTTCCCTAGTTTTGACTTAAACCTGCTCAATACTTCCACTACATGTGCAATGTTTTGTCTAGTACAGACCATTGCATACATTAGGCTACCGACTACACTTGCATATGGAACACGGGACATGTCCTCTTCCTCTTCTTGTGTCTTGGGACACTGTTTAGTAGATAACCTCACACCTATAGGAATAGGAACCTTCATCTGTTTACTATCCTGCATATTAAACCTCTGTAGTATTGTCTCGATATACTTCCTCTTATTTAACCAGAGCTTCTTCTTTGTATGATCTCTTTTAATTTCCATGCCCAAAATATAGTTTGCAACACCAAGATCTTTCATGTCGAATTTGGAGGAAAATTGGGTCTTCAAATCCTGGATAATTTCTTTGTCATTTCCAACTAGCAACATATCATCCACATACAAGTCCAAATAAATAACATGGTCACCAATTAAATTAAAATACACATAGTGATCTGCTTTGCTTCTGGTGAAGCCAAGTCCCCGTATAAATGTATCAAATTTCTGATACCACATCCTTGGTGACTGTTTTAACCCATACAGAGAATTCTTTAACTTACATACCAATTCTTTCTTGCCCTTCACCGCAAAGCCTTTAGGTTGCTTCATGTAGATCTCCTCTTCCAGATCCCCATGAAGAAATGCTATCTTCACATCCATCTGTTCTACCTCAAAATCAAAAGCAGCAGCAACAGATAAAAGTAACCTAATAGAAGTTACCTTGGCAATAGGAGAAAAAACATCACCAAAATCAATTCTCGGCACCTGGGAATAACATTTTGCTACCAATCGAGATTTGTATTTCTCCACCTTTCCTTCTGCATTTGTCTTCTTCTTGAACACCCATTTGCTACCAATGGGTTTCCTTCCAGCCGACAACTCCACCAGATCCCAAGCCTCATTTTCATGTAAAGATGCCATTTCATCAACCATGGCCTCTTTCCAGAGTTTTCCATCCTATGAATCTATTGCTTCATTCACAGTTCTGGGATCATCATCAGTAATATATAAAGCAAAATTTAAAC
>APFE030409336.1:2200-21742 GCA_000404065.3 Pinus taeda | reverse complement strand
GGTTAACTACGTGGGCTAGTTGTGGAAAGAATATAACACAACCCAACAGAAAGGAAAATCCCAGTGAAAATAATTTATCCCAAGTGTTGGGTAAGCTTCTCTCCAAACTCCCACAAATGTCCTATCTCCCAGCTCTACATGGGTCCCATAAATGCTTGATTATACCTTGAAATTCCTCACTAGTTTAGACATGCAATCAACCAAAAACCTCTAGTAAAATAACTAAGGGAATAATCCTCAAAAACATAGAACCAGATATGCACAGGAGCTTCCTCTCCTAGGTAGTGTGAAATATTTTCTGCACCTATATGCTCCTAGATTTAGTTGAATACACCAACAATTGGCCCCAGAAAAACTTCTACACGTGAAGTGGAACTATCCTAGAGTGGCACTCAAAGTCCCCTAATGAAGAGGTGGGATTCCTTCCCAAAAAACTTTGTGCTAAGAAACACAAGTGACTTAGCTACGAAACACAAAAAAAAGTCTCAAAATGGATGCCTCCCATTCTATTTATAGTTTTTACTCGTCCTTTCTCCTTGTGGGCTCCACAATTTGACCTCCTTCTCTCTCATTCTTCCCTCCAAATCGAATGATTCAAAGGAATTCAAATTCCCTCTTGGAGTGGCCCCCACATTCCACTTTGCAACATTTTTTTCCTTTAACTCTAATGTTTGCAGGCTCCTTTTCTACCAAAATTTATTTTGATGCCACACACCAGCGTTTCCTAAGTTTTTGGCCCAAATTTTTCCATCAATAAAAATTGGAAAATTTCAAAATTTACCTTAGTGGAGTTTTATTTAGAGGGAATATTACAAAATCTAATTTTTAAAAGCATGAAAACTTAATCGATGAAAGAATGGAAACTTAGTCTATGAAATAAATTTAATTCTAGTCTATGAAAACGATTGAAATTTAGTCTAGGAAAGTTATTAAATTATATAGCTATAAACAAAGAGAGGAAAGAGTGTACACGCGTGGAAAAGGGGATCCTCTAATACTCACCAGGCACAATAGAAATTGAAAATTAGAACAACAACATATATTAAGTGAAATAGGATTGCAACAAGATTGAAGTCTATCTACACAGATATTTATTGAAGTATCCCAATTACAAATTCTAAATTTCTTCTCCATTGCTCAATTATTTAAAGGACCATAGATGAAATATTTGCACTATCAAGCAAGATTTATGTAACAACCCTAGATTAAAATTTCATGTAATAAAAGTTAATAAAGGCAAAATAAGACCAAGGTTGGAACACGTATTCCAAGCTAAATGTTGGGTAAAAACATCCTAGTGGGTGTTCATTTGGTTTATTATAGCTAAGGGAAAGTGGAAAAGGCTTAGAAAAGGCAAGAGGTATTAATTGGCATTTTACTTAATAAAATAATGGAAATAGGAGAAAAGGAAGGTCAAAGGTCACAAGTTTCATGTGAGGAGGAAATAGAAGGAAAAATAATGGAAATTGAAGAAAACATAGGCCTCATTAATAAAAAGGATTATGAGAAACAATTGACAACCTTTTGGCAATTTTGGGTTTGAGCTCTCTCTCTATTCTCTCTCTTTCATTCTCTTGCACACTAAGCATTCTTGGAGCACTCTAGCGTTGGAGAAAAGAAGGAAAAGGAAGGACAAGGAAGCAAAGGGAAGCAAAGATCAAGCAAGGAAGAGTTACATTAAGCAACTATAGTGGGATTAGTTGCAAGTATGATTTCCTTTTCTAGTTTTGGCATGCATGGTACATGTGTGTATTTGGTTCTCTTGATTTCACTAACATGGGTTTTTCCAGGTGTGATAGTGGTTTCATCCTTGCCTTTCCATTTCTGGATAGCCATGTAGTGATGGGGTTCTTTCATTTGGTTGATCTGGATTGTCGGATGGTTTTGGAACCGAGTGAGGTGGTCTCAGGAAAATTCCCAAGGGCCTAGGAATCCCTTGACCAGTAATGGAGGGATACATGATAAATCCTAAGGGTGGATACATGAAAATTCCTCAAGGTAAAGGTGAATAATTCTGGAGGCATCCTTGCTTGTTTAGGCCTAGTGATCCCTTGACCGGTAACAATGGGATCATGATAAAGCCTAGTAGTGTATGTTTCTTGTTTGGGCCTAGGAATTCCTTGACCAATAATGGTGGGATACAAGGTAAATCATAGTTGTATAGATAAGGGTTGAAGGCCTAGAAATCCCTTGACTGGTAATGGCATGATATGCGGTAAAGCCTGAGGAAGCCCTGGTTTATTTTGTTGTGAGTCCCACATTCATGCTTGCAATATGGAATGGGGGTGATTGGCCGAAAGAAATATTTGGTTCATCCCAATCTATGGTCAGGTGGTATGTGGAAGTCACTGACTTGGTTGTCTTTTGCATATGTTAATAAGAGTGTTGGGAACACGTCCCCTGGGGTCAATTTTGGGGCTAAAAGCCCAATTTTTGGGGCTAAAGGCCCAAGTTTTGTATAAAGAATGCAACGTCTATACCTTTTGTAGTTGCGGAGTGCAGAGATGTAAATAGTCAAAAAGGGTTTCCGCCCTTAGTTTAGATAGCTTGTGTCAACTTCACGAGATCCGCCCTTAGTTTTAGTTCAGTTCTAAGTAAGTTTTTGGGCAATTGAGAGCTAAGCGTGAAGAGTCTTAGTGTAGGAAGAGGTTCTATAGCTGAGTGCATAGAGGCCTAGGGTAGAAGTTTGCAACTGAGTGTGCAAACCCCTACAGTTGTGTGCATAGGGAAGTTAGAGTCTGTACTAGAGTATGAACCATCAATAAAGAGAATTATTCTGGAGAAATCTATGTATGAGCTATTTTACTTCTGTTATGAATGTTTGCAATTATGTTATGTTGAGTATTGTATTTATGGTTTAATGTTATGTTGATGCACGATTCTATGTATTTTACGTTGTCATATGAGTGCAAGTAAGAATATCTGTCTACACGAAGATAATCATAATGCATGCTGAAGTTAACCAATACTTAAGCTAATCTGGGTAGAGAGAGAAGTAAGGATAATTACAGAGGCGTGTAAGCATCTGAATTGACTACTTAGGGTCTGTGAAGGACGATCAGAGCTTTTCATGAAGGTTTCAAGGCTGAGTAAGAGAAGTACTTTGATAAGCCCTAAAGGGCTTATAGATTTGCGCAAAGGAAGGGTTAGGGTATAAAATGACATCACGACCATCTTAGGGTGCAGAAAATCAGCTCCTGCTTCAGGTGAGACTTCAGTCTGTGCTCCACGGATTGATGCCGAAAGGGCCAGTAGTGTAGGTACTTGCTTGGTTGCTTAACGTTGAACCTGGGTCAGGGCCCATCAAGCCAAAAAATGGTTCTGTTGCTGAGACTGAGATCTGCATAACGAGATGTGTGATGTCACATCAATGGAATCCAACTAAGAAAGAGATTGAAGATTGGTTGGATAGAAAGATCCATGAATTTGCGATGCAAGAGAACATGAATTTGTGATGAAAGAAAAGTCGTTGGACAAATAATTGTACACAAAAATACACGATATCTTCTTCTGTTCCTTCCCAGTCAAGTTGTACAAGTGGATTGCGAAATTTGCAGACGACCAAGGAAGGTGGAGGCTTGACGGTCCAACAGTTTGGACCTTGGAGTTAGTGCAAAGATAGAAGCCTTTGAAGATAAGATTGTGTGTGATGTCAATCATTGGCTCAATCGTATCATAGGAGGGTTCATGATAGAGTTCGTCGTCGATACCTCAGTCAATTACAATGAAGCAGAGTGCCACTTCTTTAAGGGGTAGCAAGGTAAGTATTTAAAATATTTGAATACTTGGATTAAGATGCTCTTGTGTGAAAATCAGGTTATGTAGCTACCTTGATGTTTGGGGCTACACAAAGAGGAAATAAATTTAGGAACAAGGGAAGAACAAGCCCTGAATATAGCCTACTAATTGGACCCCCTCTGAGTGACAACGAGGAAGCAACACAGGTATCTTTGTAGAGTGTTGTTCAGTTGATAAAGCAAGGGTTCCTGTGAATAACTCATCCACCCACATCGCCTCCATCTTCACCTCCACCACATATGCCTTCACCTACACCATTGCCACCTTCGCCACCATTCAGTATGACAAACTCCATAAAGCTACCTGTGTTCAAGGGCCTGGGAAATGTAGATCCAGACCAGTTTTGGTTCGTCGCGGAGGATGTATGGGAAGCTCAGGGTATCATGGATGATAAAATGAAGAAAGCAATGTTGGTTAGTGCTTTTCAGGGTTGCACGCTAATGTGGTACATTAAGTACTGCACTGATAATCTGATGTCCATGTTGGTAGACATTGAGACTTCACTGAATAAGGAATTAAGTAGACCTAATTCTGAAGCACAATTAATTGTGGGATTCAAAGAGATCATGATGAAGCCTGATGAGAAACCCTTAGATCTGGATCAGAGATTGAAGTATACAATCTGTGAGGCTAACATGAATTTTACTGATGGGAAGCACCGTGAATGGTTTCTGGCTTTGCTCTTTCCTCATCTATGGGTTGCGCTATCACAACAGAAGATTGGAACCCAAGCAGAAGCTCTGGAAATTGTGATGAGATTGCATGAGACACTGATGCTAATCTGGGGGTTCAGTAGATTCATGTGTAGTTGTAGAACCTTTGCCTAGAAATGCAGAGTCTGAAGAAAGATAGAACAACTTGGCCCAAGGTGCGCAAAGAAGTTTGGTGCCTGAAGTGCAAAATCTTGGGGCATGACAAATATCACTGTCTAGTTTTCACAGATTATGTTGTAGTAGGGGGACCAATGCCTCTGAGGCTGGAAGCTCAAGCAGGGCCAAGTACAGGGCCCATGCTATGGTGTGCTATCTGTCAGGTACTTGAAAAACATGTGACAGACAATTTCCATTTGCTACAAAAATTCGTATAGACACCACAATAAATCTTTTGCAACTTCTGTCAATCACTAGGTCATGATGAGCGCAATTTCCATAGTTATGAATTAATGATGGATAGAACACCTACATATAAGGTGCAGGTAGAAACCTAACCTTTAGACCAAGGCAGTGGAGGAGCGCGAGGTCATTATAAGGGGTGCGAACGAGGCTGAGGTGGAGGAGGACCTGGTAGAGGTCGAGGGCAGGTTATTTGTTACAACTGTGGGGGACCGAAACACTACGCCCGAGACTACCTGAATCTGACGCGTCTTTCATGCTGCTATTCTACTCAGTTTGACCATGTGATGGAGGATTTCCCTATATTGTTGGCTAAGATATGCGAAAATGGGGTGCAACCTTAGCACTCGACTCAGAACCTACAGATGATGAGGTCTGAGACTTGCGAGGAAGATCCTAAGGTAAATATTGTGCTACAAAGTGGAGAATGACTAGTGAAGATAAGGGGAAGCAGCCTGAAGAAGGTGAGTCGGTCCACAAAGTGTTAGAAAAGGAGACCATATTTGATCTAGAACATGCAAAATAAATGTTTATGGAAGCGAAGAAAAGCTTCGATGAGGCCTCTACCTCAGGTAGTCAGGAGAAGCTGGCTGAAGAAATGGACTTGTCCATGATTACCACCTTCTTGGAGACCTGCAGGAAACTACTACACGATAGCAAGGCTATGAAGGAACTGCAAGAGCTGATCAATATGTTCGCTGGGAAGGAAAATGCTACTAACGGACTGTGTGTAGTCAGAAATATTGGCAGGCATAAGATGAGAACAGGGTGTGAGATGAGGCTTACTGCATAGATAGGAGAATATGAGATGGATCAAGTTATTTTAGATTTGGGGTCAGACGTGAATGTTTTTCCAAAACAAACATTGGAGAGAATGGGGAGACCTACACTATAGTGGTCTCCGATTCAGTTAAGGGTGGTGAATCAACAAAAAATCATCCCAATGGGGAGGCTGCAGGGGGTAACGGTTGATATTGAGGGTGCGAGCACACTAGCTAATTTTGAAGTGATAGAGATTATGGATGAAAGCAATCCCTACCTCATGCTCCTTGGGATTAATTAGGCCACTAACATGAATGGATTAATCAATTTGAATAAGTGAAAGATGATATTTGAGAAGAAATCGCTTTGCATAGTAGTGCCCCTAGACTCTGCAGAAGGACCGCGCCTTACTAAACTGGTCCGTGATTATGAAAGTGACAATGATTTGGAACAAATTTATAAGATAACAACGCGAGATTAGGATTGGATGAATCCAATAGCATATGGATGTATTGCATGGTCTTGCAAAAGTTCTTGCACATTAGATTCAGATGAATAACTGGAGCACTGGCAGAATCAACTGCATGAAGTATCTATGCTACGTTCTAGTATGATGACCAAGTCGTTGCACTGTGTATTATAAGAGGTAGGAAATTTGGCTTACTATTATGGTTTGACTAATTTTGATCACTTTTTGGATGCATTTGAGAGAAAATTTCTAGAGAAGCATTGATTCCAAGCCCTAGACTAGGCGCTGTGTGCTACGCCTGCAAGATGGTGGGGCACACACAAGGATAGTTTTGATGATTGGCGCGTATACAAAAAAATGATGAGAGTGTGGTTTGGTGACCCACAAGTGAGGCTAATAGAAAAGTATGATGTGAGGAATGATCCGTGCGACCATTTGGCACGAAGCCTCAGCCGAAGTGGGTACATCTATTTTGTCATACCTTGGATGTTATACTGATGAATTGGTACTTGGAGACAAAACTCCACCATGGCACTGAAGAGTGGGGTGTTTTGTGCCAAGGATTTTTTATGACATTCAGCTTTGAGGATGGGTTTGAATGTATCAACAAAGCATTGCAGGAGGTTAAGGCAACGATCTTTAGGATACTGTAGGATCCTCCAGATTTAATTCAACCTGATTGGATGAACCACCTGAGCCACGCATTGGAGTGCTACAATGTAATAGTGGAAGAAGAATATGAAGACCAGAGGAAGATTAATATCCCAGATACTGAAAGTCACCGTGAAGTTGAAGGGCTGCAACTAGAGAACCTAGACATAACTGAGCTGCTCAAAACTAGACAAGTGAACATTGGCACGGAGGTAGAGCTGAAGTTTCAAAGATTAGGGACTATTCGGATGATGTGATAGTAGATAAGGGTTGTTGAACTACTTCGCGAATATCAAGATCTGTTCCCCACGAAGTTTTTAGATATGAAAGGGATAATAGGAGACTTGGGTGTCATGAAGATCACTCTAAAACCGGATGCGAAGCTAGTTAAGCAAAGACCTTACTGTCTCAATCCAAAGTATAAATAAAGGGTCTATTTGGAGTTGGATAAAATTCTTGCAGCAGGCATCATTGAATCAGTCGAGGATTCTAATTGGGTAAGTCCAGTGGTAGTTCAGGATAAGAAACAGAAGGACGAGATATGAATATTCGTAGATCTCAGGAAGTTGAATGACTCTTATGGGCATGATCCCTTCCCAACTCCATTCACCGATGAGGTGCTGGATAATGTTGGTGGCCAAGAAGCATATTTGTTTACTTATGGGTTCTCAGGGTACCATCAGATCAAGATCACACTAGAGGATAGGAGTAAGATGACCTTCACAACTAAATTGGGATGCTTTGAGTACACTGTGAAGCCTTTTGGGCTGAAGAACGCACCATAAATCTTCTCGCGTGTAGTCATCGCAATGTTCAAAGATTTCATTCACAAATTTCTGGAGGTATACTTTGACGATGGACAATGTTTGGACTGGTAAAGCGCCACATAGAAAGTCTGCGCTTGATGCTAGATACATGCGAGAGATACCAGATCACACTGAATCTAAAGAAATGTTTGTTCTACATCCTTTTGGGATATTGTTGGCTCACGTGATATGTAGACAAGGCTTGATGGTACACCCCACAAAGATTGCAGTTATAATCAATTTGGAGGCACCAAGAAGTGTGAAACAATTGCATGCAATGTTGGGGCATACAGGGTACTGTAGAAATTTCATCAAAAGTTATGCCCAGATCACTGCACCAATGGAGAAACTGTTAAAAAAGGATGATACATTCTTCTAGAATGAGGAATTTCAGAAGGGCTTGGATGTGCTCAAAGAGAAAATTGTCACCGCGTTGATCTTAGTCTTCCCATATTGGAAGAAGGAATTTCATGTGCATGTGGACATGTCATGTATTGCACTGGGAGTAGTATTGACACAAGATGGTGAGGGAGACTTGGATCATCCCATAACATTCGCAAGCAGGAAGCTATCTAAATCTAAGAATAATTATTCAACAACAGAGTGCAAAGGTTTGGCTATGGTATACGTGCTCCAGAAATGTAGGCACTACTTGCTAGGCGGACACTTTAAGATGTATACAAACCATTCTGCAATGAAGTACTTGGTGAAGAAGCTTGTGTTGGGGGGGGAAATATGTAGACGACTTTTACTGTTTCAAGAATACGATTTTGAAGTTATTGTGAAACCAAGATGATTGCATGCTAGACTGGATTATCTATCGCACATTGAAATAGGAGAGGATCCTACTAATTTGGAGGAAGGACTACCTTATGCGTAGCTCTTTGCGGTGCATGTCACAGATAGTCACTTTGAATATATTATACACTTCCTGATGATGGGAATGGGTCCATAAGGATATAATAGCCAACAAAAGAAGGAATTGGTGGTGCACGTGACAAACTTTTCTGTCATTGCAGGACACTTGTACAAAATGGGAGAAGATGAAATACTACAACGTTATGTGCCAAAATTTGAATGAAACAGCATCCTCGCTGAGGCTTATGGAGGAGCCGTAGGAGGATATTATGCAGGAAAAGCAACAACATAGAAGATTCTACATGCTGGGTTGTGGTGGCCGACACTGCATAAGGATTCAAAAGTGTATTGTAGGGCATGCAATGCATGCCTAAGGACTGGAAAACCATCATGAAGGGATGAGCTGCCACTGTTACACAACATTTTGTCACTGTCCCTATACTCCCTGTCGATGATCCTAGAGGAATGTTGGCTTGTTGGGGCCTGACCCAGGTTTAGAAGTGATTTAGCCAAACAAATCCAGAAACTACCAGCCCTTTCGGCAACAGTCTGTGGTGCGCGGACTGAGGTCTCACCTGAGGTAGTATGGGAGGGTGCTAGAACTAGGTTTCCACACCCTAGGGATGTCTTAATGAAGTCTGGGAAGTTCGCGAACCGATCCTACGTGCTACACTGCTCCGTGCAACTGTCTGACCTTCGCGTAGCTCGGTAAAGAGAGTGAAGAGGCACGGTCTAGATCCTTTATCTTTACTGCATTATTATTATAGATCTTAACTTAATTTTGTGGGGCCAATATTCTTATCAATCATTCAACATTCATAACAAGTGTGTGCAATCATAAATTGTAAGGAGATGCATAAACATATAGCAGAAGCATAAACATACAAATCTACAATATTTCAGAATCAACCTAGCTTTTCTTAAACTTATGTTTCGTTACAATCCCAACTCTGCCCTACGCACTCAGCTGCAAGGGTTTGCGCACACAACTATGGACTCTACCAGGCCTCTACACACATAGCTACAGAGCCTCTCCTTACTACTACAACCCAAGACTTGGACTTACAAACTCAGAATGAATATCGCATTCAAAAACCCATATCACTTAAGATCAAGACTAACCAAAAACTGACTTCTACACTTAGAGCCTCGCTCTATTTATACATTCCCATGGTCCATGGACCATGGGTAGACCGACACATTCTATATTAATTTACAATATTTTAGGGTGAAAAACCCTAGATTCTCGCACTTCGCGCTCGCATTTCACGTGGTCTTACATTACTTTTGCCCAAAATTCGGGTACAAGCCCCAAAAACCCACTATGGGGGGATCCACTACCCAACAGGCCCCCAGCACAATCATCATGACTCACAATCATCATGACTCATCTTGAGTTACTCGATTGGTGCAGTGATCTTTGTTCGGAGTCCATCCAACAACTTCTGAGCTTCGTTGATGTCTGCCACACATTCCTCCGCTATCCACTGTATTAATTATGTGTGACTCTCTAATGCATCATTGTCAGCGGCACCCTCTTATCTTTGTTCATATGTATCCTGCATCTAGGTGAGCTTCCCCTCGATCGTGGCGATGACCGTGAACGCTTCCTCGAGCCAAGGCTGGATGTGTGCTTTAAGCTCTGCTTCTTTTTGGTGTGCAACATCCACCTATTCGTTCAATGCTTGGGCCTCCCTCATCTTGGCCAATCGTTGAGTAAGGGTGACCGTCTCCGCGGTCCCCCAAAAATTGTCAGAGGCCTGCTGCAGCTCCTGCACTTCTACCTCTAACTGCTGTAGCATTGAGTCCTCCTGCAGTGAAGTGAGCATGAAGAGGGATTGATCCAACAATCCCATGCAGTCCTGTATAGCGTGCTCTATCACGGCCAACCCTGATTGAATGATGTTGTGGCACTGCTCCCTAATTTTCGGGGGTGTAGAAGGCTATGCCTTTAGTTGTAGTTCTGTGATCTGCAAGTTTAGCTCCAACTGAACCTTCGCAACCTCCTCTGGGGTCTTGCAGACTCCAGTTGGCAGTTGGTGAATCTTTTCCGTAGTAGGGAGTGCCGCCAGCATGGCCAACTCTGGTATGCTGCTACAGGCCTCCTCCATGGCTTGTTCTAATCCTTGGTTTTGTGCAACCAGGTTTTTTGCTGCAGGTTGAGCTGTTCTAAATTTAGCTTTTGCTTGTTCAAGACTTGGAGGGCACAACCCTCCCTGGTGTGAAGCTCAACAGTTACCCCATCCTGCAGCTGGTATAGGGTTTCTCTGGGAAGGGCAGCCAAATTCAACCCCCAGCCCCTCATTTCACCTTCAGCTTCTACTAATATGGTGCCTTCTGGTAACATCAAAGTGTTCATTGTGCGAGCATGCAACATCTGCTCAGGTTCGGATGCACCTTCCGCAAGGTGCGGTGTCATCACTCCTGGGGGTCGCACTTGTAATGCTTGCAATTGTGCTTGGAGCACCCCCAACGTAGTTTTCTGCTCCTTCATTAATTCTTCAAGAGCATCCTTAGTGACATCATGAACTGGTTCACCACTGTCAAGAAGGGCTCCTTCAGAGGTCTTCATTGTCTTTTTCTTCTTCCATGCGGTTGGCTTCTCCTGTACGAGCAACCTCTTGAGTTGGGTCGATATTGTTGTATGTTCCTCTGCCTCAACCTCCCCCTGTATGTCCTATTGTGTGGACATTTCCTGACCTTCCTCAGTCTCTTTGGTGGGTGTGGTTGTGGTTTCTATCACCTGCACTATTGTTACTGCCTTATCCGCCTTCTGCTGTGTGGTCGCTTCCTATTCCTGGCGCTTTTGCTCCACCAGCTTCACGATGTGCAACTTGGTCTCCCTCTTCCGTTGCTATGCTGCGATCTTTTCCAGTTCTACCAAGTCCAAGGCATGCTACTCTGGAGACCATGATGCCATCACGTTGAAGATTGCATCATCTGTTGCAACGAACGAAATCTTTACCCATGCTCACGCTAGATCCTTGCATGCCCAGATATACAGGTTATGCATATCTGCCTTGAATTCTGTTGTGCTTTGCAAACTGTTATATACTATTGGGGACAAGCACGACCTACAATTGATCCATGTTCATAAGCTTGCTTCTACGAATGCCCAAAACACTTTTATCTCGCAAATCCTCGTCGCATCTTTTGTTGCCCAGAGCGAGGTGTACCTCACGACCTCGGGTAGGTACCTCTCAATGGTGTGAAACTGGTTGTCCTCTGATAGCTCCCCAACAACCAACAGGATGGATAAGAGCAACATGTATAGTAGAAGGTCTTACCCTACTCTTGGGCTTCCATACTGTTAGCCTCCTGCTGCAGCAGGTTACTCATATTTCATGATTGACATTTTTACAGGCCAAATATGTCATACTTTGCATGCTGCAATGCTCCATATTTGCTCACAGACACCAAAGAAAGAGGCCATGATAGTGTGTTGCTCAGAGTGCAACTTTTTCATTCTAATTTTGAAGAATTATTCCATTTTGTAGGCTTTTCATGCTAAAGGGAGGTCCAAATAGCTTAATCTTGGTCTCCCTAGGTTTCAATTTCCTGTTTTAGAATATAGAGAATAAATAATCTATCCAAACAGCTTAATCTTGGCAAATTCTTAGATAGGTAGAGAAACAAAGGAGCCCAACTGCTTAATCTGGGCCCTTGAAAGAAATAAGGGTAGTTTGTAGATAGGAGGACAGAAAAAGAAAAAGTTGAAAAGTTGGGTCTGCAAGTCTAAGTGCACCCGAACCAAAAAGAAGAAAAAATGTTAGGTAAGTAGGCTGGGTAGGTAGTTTTGTAGTTATAGAATCATTGATTATGATTAGTTTTGTGTTTTCAAATGTTCTATCTATTCAATCAGTATGGCAAGGCAGTTCCCATTCTGAAGGACTCCAAATGAGGCATGACTAACTTCCCCTTCTCCCCCTCCCCTAAATCATTTACTAACTCCCCCTAAAGAGGTCAAGATCTGCTTGATATCTCTCTTAGTTCATCATTTTCCATATCATTTACCTTGGTAAAGATCTGCTTTACTCAAGGAGGGTCCACACTTTCTCTACAAATTTCTATCCCCCCTTTTTAAGCCTAATATCTTTGAGACTTAGCGCTCTTCTTGTCATTTCATATTAACCCCTGACATTATTATGTAAACCCCTATATATTTCCCTTCCCCCTACTAAATTATAGTAATAATTCCCCTATGTAAATATCCCCTTCCTCTGGTTGAAACATAACCATAAGTTTCTCCTTGGGAATTACTAAGTCACCTGGACCTTAGTAAGAACCCTCATCTCTGTATAAATTTCCCCTCCCAGGTGTTTGGACTCCTTCCAAAACACAAAAAACTCCCTTCAAATACATTCACAAACCCCCGCGCTTTCACTCTTGGAATTTATTAATAGTTGATTAATAAATAACCAACGCACCAGCACCATTTTCAAAAGTTCGAACCCACTCACGCTGTGAAAAATTAAACATTTAACGCACACGCTCTTTCACTAAATCCCACACACCTCCTCCTCCCGTCCACCGTCAGATCAGCCCCCCCAGATCCAACAGCCCTCGTTCATATCGGGCGCCCTCTTGTGTTGGCCCGTTAGCACCCGATGTCCGACGGTTTTACCGACGTACACCGGGACAGCTGGCGGCATCCCATTGCATCGAGCTGCCCCTGACAAAAACCACGTCCGTACCAAAGGCGGTCCGATGCATGCCAAAACCGCCCTCCCCTCACGTAATGGGAGCGCCGTGTCACCCTGTCACATCGCCTCCACCTCACCCCTTCCTGCCTGCGCCTAGCTCACGTCACCCTGCCACCATGTCCTGCCATGTCATCACCCTATTGTACTGCCATGTCACCTTGCTGATGTCATCACCGTACCAAAGGACCCCATTGCTGACGTCAACAGCCAAAAAAAGGAAAAAACGCGCAAGCGCAAAAATCAAGCTTCGGAGCCCCGGATCGAATTTGAACGCATCCGAAGACAGAGAGAGACCCGGTTTAGATGTTAAAGAGTATCAGAGAAGATATGAAGCCAAAATGCATGTCAAAGAGTATCAGTGTAGCGGCAAAGTGTATCAGCGGAGATCTTCTCAGGGCTCGAGGCGAATGAAGCATTAAAAGAAAACCTTGAAAGTCAAGAAGCAGTAAAGAGGCATTCAAAGCTCACCATCATAGATGACTGCACATTAAAACTCACATCAGATCAGTGGACCAGAATTCAATGTGCAGTTACTACAGAACCACTGCACCAAGTCACAGAGGACACCCCATAAACTCACTTTTAATCCAGCTGCCTCTGGCGCAGCCCAAAAAGACTTACTTGCATTAAATTCCAGCATAAGTTAGGTTTTAGAAAGCTTTGTCATGCAGACCTGTTTAGGTCGGTTGTAATAAACACTTTTAGATATTTTGCCTATATATACGACCCTGAAACATGTAAGAAGGGTTGTTGCTTGGTTGGTATTTGTTAGTTGATATTTTGCTTGAGCACATACTCGCACTGTAAATGTGATAACTCTATAATCAAAGACTGTTGAAATGCATGGATTCTGAAAACTGCCTGCTGTGTCTAATTGGCCAAAGAGTGGCTGTGGAATTCCTGTGTTTCTACATGACTCAATAAGTGTTCCTTATCTCTGTTTTAGTTTTTTCTTCATGTTTGCTTTACCATCTGTGTTACACCATCTGAATTTATAGAAAAGAAGAATAGTTTAGGATTTGCTTAGCAGCACCCTATGCTCAATTTCTGTGATTTCTATATGTTTTCACCAGGAATAGTCATGAATATGCATACTTAAATGATCATGTTTACACTATTTCTTTCACAGATGAATGATTAGTTAGGAATTCTTAATTGCTCCTAAATAATCATACATTTGTTTCCCTTCTCTGTTAGTAGATGAAAGATTCTTAATTTCCTTTTGTCTCTAACTTTCATCCCATCTTTTCATAAATTGATATTGTTTCATGTGTAGCTATCCTACTCTATGATCCTCTTGTGACCAAGAAAACGCAACAGCAAAGCTCAATCCATGACTCCATGCCCAATGGTTTGAAACTTATCACACAATCCCTTGCCTCTCTGCTTGGAATTATCTTCCTTACATTTATTCTCCACCCAAACACCAACAAAACCCACTGAACCCAATAGCTAGCCTAAAATCATCATCGACAAAGCTAAATCATTAAGAGAGAGCCCTCTCTGATTGCATGTGGTCTAGAACCTGCAATCCAAAGATTGGTTTGTGGTTACCTCGGTCGTATCCCTTCAGGAGCTTAGGGACAACCTGAGTGATAACATAATGGCGACTCCACTGGGGAATTTCTCAGATAATCTCACAAAACCAGTCCAAAGCTCCACAGAGGAAGAAACCGACCTTTAAAAGTCTCGGTTGACCTGTGTTCTTAGAAAAATTCCCAAAAAACAAGTTAGAAGCTAGCTCCCAAGAAGCATTTGCGTCATACAAGGTCAAATCCTGATCTGAATCCCCCAGCTATTTTTGAAAACCCCAATATAATCCCCAAAATCCTTAGGAAGCAAGAGCATCAAGAAGATTTTGTTGATACTATTCCCAAGACAGTTCAGCCTAGTAGTTTTTCAACCCCTGTTAAGGTTTTGTTCTGTTCAAACCCTTCTTCCCCGTGTTCATCATCCATTTCCCCAACTTCTGTGTACACACCTCCATTCACTGCAAATACTAACACCACTACTCCTATTATCCCAGTCACTCCAGTCGTTCCACTTATCCTTGTTGTTCCCCTTATCCCCGTTAATATGGCTAATAGATATGCCCCCTTACAGCTGCCTGCTAATCCTGGGGCTATGCCTCAGGATTACTAGAGAAAGATTACCTATTTCGATGGCACAAATTCCTGCACAGCCCTACAGCATACAAAGAAAATGCAGGACTACTTTGAGAGTTATGAGATTGATGATGATAGTGTAAGGATGAATTTTTTTGTCCAAAGTTTGACCGGTGATGTCAGGACCAGGTTTAGAGCACTTACACCCAATTCCATATTAAACCCAGAAGCCTTATACCAGACATTTATCAATAGATGGGAGAAAAAGAAAGACCCCTTGCACATATTATCTGAGTATGATACTATCAAAAGAGGACCTCAAGAGGTTGTCTTGGACTATTGTGCAAGGTTTAATAATGTCTACAATGCAATACCACAAAATTTAAGACCGCCACCTGATCTTGCTTTGTACAAATTCCCTGATGGTTTCGATGCTGAAATGGCATATCATTTAAGGGAAAGAGCCCCTCAAAGCCTCGCAGAGATGCAAGATGTTGTTGTTAGTGTGGAGGAAAACCTGATTGCCAAAAGAAACAGATCCAGAACTGAGAGAAGAACCACCTTCAAGGAAGAATCCTCAGCCTTAGACCAAAAAATGGATGCTATCATCAACGACATGCATAGGCTAGGAGACAGAGTAGACAACGTTGAGAGAAAATCATCATGGGAAGGACAACAGTCCAATACCATAAGGAACCCGAACTTTAGGAAAAATCAGACCACAAACGCTGGAAGGGCTAGTCCCGACCATGATATTAGGCCTCCTTTCCAAGAAAACTATGTGGAAGCATCCACATCTAGTGAGCCCGCAGATGAGGCTCACATGAACCTGATAGATTCGAAAAATGAACAACAAATCTTTCTCACTGAAGAGGACCGAGACTACCCTGATGTAAGACAATTTGAGACCAAATCGGGAGAGTCTTTTGATTTTAAACAAGGTTATGATTCTGCTGTGTATGAGGTGCACAAACAATATAAGTTGAGAACAAGGACCATTGATGTCCCTGCACCTAGTAGAACAAAGGATAGCAAAAAGCCCAACAAACTTAAAGGCAATGTTGTCATAACAGAGCCAGCTGACGTTGCTGTCCCAAACCCGCATCAGGTAACTGTAGAGGATATATCAGACATTCAGCCTCCTATTGATCAGCCTCTATCTCCCTCTCCCTCAAAAGAAAAGTTGAACAACACTCCAAAAAATCTGCCAAAAACAGAAATACCACAAACCATCATTCATCATAACGCTAGCATTCAAAAAGAAAACACCGAGAACACCCTTGACAAGGAAAAATCTTCTACTGCTAATGCAAGGATTCCATTGGATAAACCATTTAACTTAGAAGCAGAAATTGGGAAACTCAAGATATACATTCCCCTCTCAGAACTTGCGAAACATGATGTATATAGGCAACAAATTCAAAGGTCACTCCAACTACCAGAGGTCAGGGATGATGTAAATGTTTTAGATGATACACCTGAGCTGCTTTTTGGTCCAGAAGTTAACAGAAAATCAACATATGGACCTGTCCCACCCTTTTATGTCAACCTGCACATACATGACAAAATCTTGCATAATGCTATGTTTGACTCAGGTGCCTCACATAACCTTATGCCTAAAGTTGTAATGGAAAAAATAAACCTTGATGTAACAAGACCCTATAAAGATCTATACTCCTTTGACTCAAGTCAAGTCAAGTGTTTAGGCTTAATCAAAGACCTTTGTGTGTCTCTAGTCCAATTTCCTAACAAAACAATCCTAATGGATGTAGTAGTTGCTGACATTCCCACAAAGTATGGCATG
Organism: Pinus taeda; assembly: GCA_000404065.3. Lineage (NCBI taxonomy): Eukaryota > Viridiplantae > Streptophyta > Pinopsida > Pinales > Pinaceae > Pinus > Pinus taeda. Next base: position 4,674 of record APFE030409336.1, on the reverse strand, counting down.
CTCCTATCAAGATAATGGGGAGCAAAACTCCAAGGATCCCTTCAACTTGACCTCTCTTATGCCACTATATCTGTCTTTGGGCAACCAAAGAGACTGTATAGGGAAACACTGATGAAGTATGTGGTAAGTAGTGAGGAAAAGCCCCAAAATTTTCCAATTTACTCGATTCATTCTGATATGGATTCTTTTATTTTATTTAATGATGACACCAATCCTCCAACTGATGAGAAGCCTTTAGCCTTAGAGCAAGAAACATGCATCATTGAGGAATCAGTTGCCAATACCCATGAAACTGTCACAACAGTCAAGGCAACCAGTAAGCAAGAAGAACCTCCCGAAACAGAAATTGTAAGTCTGCCCAATCCTCAAATAACTAAAACTCTTAATACAAACCACAAACAAGAAATCACATGGTGTTTAGAGTTTGATGGTTCTGTCAATAAGTTAGGAGCAGGGGCAGGGGTATGGATTCATAATACACATGATAATCATGCAGAAGGCCATTCCTATAGGTTAAATTTCAGATGTACCAATAAATGGCAGAGTATGAGGCTCTCCTCTTAGGCCTTAAAGTGCTCAAAGCCCTAGGAGCTGCAAAAGTGTCCATTCTAGGTGACTCTGATTTAATTATACAACAAATGAAAGGTAACTTTGTTACCAATGACAATAGAATGAGAGCTTATAGGACTGCTGCCACAGAAATACTCAAGTCTTTCAATCAATCCAAGCTTGCCAAAATTTCAAGAGACCATAATATTCACGCTAGTAACTTTTGCTAGTACATGCAAGCTTCACTTTGAACCAAATCACCATTTCACTGCTGAGATAAAACATAGACCCTCGGTCCCTAACAATGCTAAAGATTGGAAAGTGTTTCAAAATGATGCCCAAATTAACAATTTCCTCACTCTTGAGGGTGAATTTTCGAATACAAACATTGACATGGATGCCATGAACGATTCCCAACAGCTAACAGAAGAAAATCAGCAGGCTGTAACAGTTGCAACAGCGAAATAGATCTTTAACCCAACAGTTTTTGACAATGCAAACATACGAGAGCTGAAACATATGCATTTAGAAGAAATAGCCAAAGTTGAGGCTGAGTTCATTGACCTAAAGGATAACTTTTTGCTTGCTGGACTAACTCCATTAGAAGACATGTTTGATAATAATGATGTGCCCAAGAAACCAAAAATGGAGCCTATAAATGCTGCTATTGAAGAACATAACATAGGAACAGAAGACAAGCCCAAAATTATTAAATTATCCAAAAACCTGCCTCTTGATCAAAAACCAAAATATGTCGATCTATTCAAATAATTCCGAGATGTATTTGCTTAGAGTTATGAGGACTTGAAGTCCTATGACACCTCAGTAATTCAACACACCATTCCCTTAAAACCAAATCAAAAACCGTTCGAACAGAAACTTAGAAGAATCAACCCCATGCTTCTTCCTCTCAATGAAAAAGAAATAAAGAAAATGTTTGAAGCAGGTATCATTGCACCCATCAAATTCTCTGAATGGGTATCTAATTTAGTTCCCACAAGGAAAAAATCAGGAGAGATCAGACTGTGTGTAGACTTGAGAAATTTAAACCAGGTCTCTCTAAAAGACCACTATCCTTTGCCCAAAATGGACCATATCCTACAAAGAGTAGTGGGGTCATCTAGAATTTCTTTACTAGATGGATTTTTAGGATTTAATCAGATACTTGTTCACCCGGATGACCAAGACAAGACAGCCTTTACCACACCATGGGGAACATTTAAGTATGTTAAAATGCCTTTCAGGCTAAAGAACGCTGGTGCTACCTTTCAAAGGGCAATGGATATTGCATTTGCCAAGGAGATACATGATTTCCTTATTGTTTACCTTGATGACCTAACCCCTTTCTCCAAATCTGACCAAGAGCACCTTAAGCATCTAAAGCAAATTTTCATGACATGCAGGAAATATGGCATTTCCTTGAATCCTAAGAAGTCCCTGTTTGCCCTTGAGGAAGGCAGGATTCTAGGCCATATAATATCAAAATATGGGATTATGATTGATCCTTTGATCCTGAAAGAATTCAAGCTATCCTCCAAATCCCCTATCCGAGAAACATAAAAGAAATGCAAGCATTCCTTTGAAAGATCAATTTCCTAAGGAGATTTATCCCAAACCTAGCTGAGCTAATAAGGCTATTGAGCAACATGTTGAAGAAGGATGCCAAGGTAAAGTGGTCTCTTGAGACCAAGCAAGCCTTTGAGAGTATAAAAGCTGCCTTGACTCAAATGCCTGTCCTCACCAGTCCTCAATTCGACAAAGATTTTATCATTTTTTCTTTTGCATCCGAGCACACCATAGTCGCTGTCCTTTTACAAAAATATGATCAAGGTAATGAAAAGCCAATTTCTTTCTTCAGCCGAGCTTTGAGAGATGCACCCTTGAAATATCAGATTATGGAAAAGCAGGCTTATGCCCTGGTCAAA
>APFE030409335.1:0-13650 GCA_000404065.3 Pinus taeda | reverse complement strand
TTCCTAGCAAAAGAATTCTCAGTTCTAGAAAGGAAACAATATTATTGGAGACATTCCAGATAGGAAAATTACTGTTGTAGGGTTTCCACACTTTCATACCCTTTAGCTATTAAAAACAAGTGGAACCAGTATATTAAATTCTACAGCGAATCAAGCTTAATGAGTTCATTCAAAAAGAAAACCCGAAATAAAATCACCTTAAGAACCTTAAGAAATAAGGCAGAAAAAAGAATTTATTACAAATACCATGCAGAAATTAATGCAGAGAAATAGAAATATAGCCCAGATATGTTTGAAACCGCCAGAAAAGAAGACTAACATGTCCATGTTGTAGTAATAATAGAGGAAAACAATAAACAAATTCTTGTTAAGGCATGGGTAAACCCCAAATGCATAGCAGAATTAATGTCAAAATTGGCAACAAAACATATAATAATCTTGCGTAAAATACCAAAACCTTAAAAATTGGTTAACTGATTAATGCCCTTATAATCCTGGAGAAGGTCGAGCCAGCGCGGAATGAAAACCTTATAAGAACTTTGCAAAACATAGACTTGTGCTAAGTAAGAATTTTGATATCCTTCCAAATATGCATAAATAGATAATAATCAAGCATGCAAGGCACAAAGGTTCGGCATAATAAAGTTTTGATCAAATAAGGAAAGCCGGATTACAAAAATCATCCATCCACAACTGCCATAAGTTAAATTACAACATGATTTCAAGGGAAAAATAGCAACCCATCTCAAGATTACATACCCAAAACTTAAATTTAAACAAAATGACGACTTTATGAGCTAGTCGAGAAATATAGTGCCCTGGGAATCCATACTCTAGAATTCAGAAAATTTATAGACAACCACTGACAAGTTCTACGAACAGTTCAAGGATTAAACAACAAGTTAGCAAAGTTAAGCCAATGAAACCCTTAAGACTCTAAACCCTTCGTACCAAGAAATTCCCAGATAATCTTTCACTCTACCCGAAGTTTGGATGGGGCATTGAGACTGCAAATTCGTTGACCGGCACAGGGAGGTAAGGTCTCGACCCGGAATGATCATTCTCCTACTGCTGGAAGCCTTTGGCAAAACCTAACCGAAACAGTAAGCATTGTTAATTAAAAAGGTAGAGCTAACAAATTTCAGCTGCAAAATGAAAATACTAAAGAACAAACAGACATCTCATTACCTCGATGGGTATGCTGTGTGAAATTCTTTCAAGGAAGAAGCACCAGGGTCGTCTCAGTGAACTAACCACCCAACAAGCAATCACAATGAAACTACAACAGAGCAAGGGAGGTATCATCAACAACATGAAGAAGCAAAGGCAAACCAAAGAGAAACCCTGAAGCCATGACCCGGAATCAGGCAGCTCTGCCAGACAAAGAAAGAAATGCCAAAATTGCCCGAGGATACATCAGACAAAGGAATTAAGGAAAATACTCTTAGCCATCCGATGGAGTTGAGTTGTAGAGGACTGTTGATGGGGTGACCATACGGAGAAGGTGATGAACAACTGGAAAGCAACCAGAATCGTCCAGAAGTCTGCTCCTGCCATCTCTTGGGGGTGGGAATCCAAGGTTCAATGTGTTAGGTTATAGAATCATTAAACTTAAATCATGTGAAATATGTATATATATATATTACTTGTAATATGTGTAGAATGTGTGTTAAGTAGTAATATTACATGTGGCCATATAATAACTTGATCATTAATACTTTATAGATCTATGAAATCAAAATTTTGTTTATGTTTTATCATTGTATTGTGTTAATTATTGTTTTTATTAAGAGATGTGACAAGTGGTATCAGAGTGTTGAGGTTGCAAAACTGAGACCTCTGGAACAACAAAATAACAGTTTTTGTGATGTGCACAGAGACAGAAAGAGTAAAAAGAAAAGAGAAGGAAAAGCAACCAGCATGAGGAGGACTGGGCTTACACCACACAAATCCGTAACAAGAATGAGACCAACATCCTTTCCAAAAGTCAATCCCCAGGTATGGGTACAATTGGGAGAGGAGTCGCGTAATACCAATGCTACCATTTTCGAAATTGTGCAAGAATTAAAAGACGAAATGGTGAGGTTGCAAGCGGATAACGAAAGACTGATGCAAGAATAGGAGAAAATTATGAAAATTTTGTCTGATAGGCAGAATCAGCAGCAACCGATTCCCAGTCCTAAACATGGAAACGTGTCTGGAGAGAAGGAATTCATAAATGAAAACTCGGACACAGAAGGGGGCAAAGAAAACCGAGAAGAGGAATCTAATAATGTATCATAACACAAAAAGCAAACAAAAAATTGAGTTGCAAGGTGAGTTTTGAAAGATCAAACCCCCCCTCTTTGATGGTGAACAAGCAAAAGTTGTTGAAGCTTGGCTTATCAACATGAATAAGTATTTCTAGTTGTATGAATATTAACATAATTTGAAGCCTAGTCATTTATCAATTGCAAGGAAAGGCCACCTTGTGGTGGGAGGAGGTGAAGACAGTGCGTGGATTTAGTGAGCAGAGTGTAACTTGGGAAAAGTTTCAAAGGTATTTTAAGGAAAAATACTTAACTGGAAGATTTTACAATGAGAAGGCGAAAGAGTTTCATGACCTTCAATTGTGTTAGTTGTCTATAGACAAATTCATAACAAAATTCACATCATTGTTGCGATATGTTCCTTACATAAGAGAAAGAGAAAGCAAAAGTACAGAGATTTATCAGCTGTTTGTCATTATTTATGAAGGAGCGTCTTGAATTTGACAATCCGAAGACCGTGGATGAGGTTATACGAAAAGCTCGTCTATGTTATCAACATAACAGACCAAAGGGTGATGGAGGAAAGAAGTGGTTTGATAAAAAGGGAATTAAGTTTGTCTCTGGTAGCAAAGGAAATAAGACTGCTATTAGCAAGGGACCCCATAAAGGTCAATTAAACATAAATATGAACAGAAACTAGCCCATATTCAAATTTCCAAGTGAGTCTAAAACAAATGAACAATTTGGAAAAACAAAAGTGGAGATAGCAGCTAGACCCCCAGTGCAATGCTTAGGATGTGGAGGACCAAATTATGTTAAAAATTGTATGTACCGCAAGGGAACAGATCAAGTGGTACAGATTCAAGAAGCATCGACTGTGGGAGAAGTAGCAAGGAATATTCCTAAAATCAATGCTGCCCTCGAAGATGATCAAGCAGAATAACAACCAACAATGGTGGAATTTGGAGGTAAGGTATTCGACCAAACTGTGTCTATTTTAATTGACCCAAGAGCTACTTTGAGTTATATAAGTCCAAAAGTGGTTGAGCAATGTCATTTACAATTTGTTAAATTTAAAAACCCTAGGCCAGTAAACTCGCCATAGGAGAAAAAAGAAGGGTGTTGGCTAAAGTCAACAATTGCCCTCTGAAACTAGCAGGTTAGACTATTATGGCAGATCTGAATGTCTTACCATTAGGGTCATATGACGTTCTAATAGGAATGGACTGGTTGGAGAAGTGTTGGTCCCTCATTAATTGTAAAGACAAAACTATTAATTACATAGATGAAGAGAGTACGAGACAAGAAATTCAGGGTATACGAAGACCACTGAAAATAAGACTTGTAACAACCTCCCAATTAGAAAAATGTGTTCGAAAGGGATGCCAGATTTATGCTATATAGGTGGGGTATATCAATTCAACAGAGAAATCGGGTACTTTAGAAAATATACATGTGGTACAAGTGTTTCCAGACATATTTCCCAAGGAGATTCCAGGACTACCTCCAAAGAGGAATATAGACTTCACCATTGTGTTGATTCTTGGAGTTTCCCAGTATCCCGAGCCCCTTATTGCATGAGCGTACCAGAACTCACTGAATTGAAAATGCAGTTACAAGAACTGCTTGATAAAAAATATATACGCCCAAGTGTCTCACCTTGGGGAGCCCCTGTACTCTTCGTCAAGAAGAAGGACAAAACCTTACAGATGTGCATGGACTATCGATAGCTAAATGAGCTGACAGTTAAAAATAAATACCCTTTTCCTCATATTGATGAATTGTTTGACCAAGTAAAGGGAGTGATTGTATTTTCGAAGATTGATCTTCGCTTAGGGTACCATCAAATTAGAATAAAGGAAGAAGATATAGCCAAAACAACCTTTAGAACTCACTATGGGCATTATGAGTTCATTGTGTTACCGTTTGGGTTAACTAACACTCCAACAACTTTTATGTGTCTAATGAACAACGTTTTTCATCAACATTTGGATAAGTTTGTACTAATCTTTATTGTTGATATTTTGATTTATTCCTGAAATATAGAGGAGCATAAGGAACATCTACATATTGTTCTACAAACCCTGAGGGGGCATCAGTTGTGTGCCAAGTACGGAAAATGTGATTTCTTTAAGGAACAAATTCAATATTTAGGACATATCATTACCAAGGGGGGGATAGCTATGGGCTGAGAGAAAATCAAAACCATCATGGAATGGCCCGTACCAAAGAATGTAGCTGATATAAGATCATTCATGGGTTTGGTTGGGTACTTTAGGAGGTTTGTTGAAGATTTTTCCAAGGGGGCATACCCCATTACCTCTTTGCAAAAGAAAGGAAAAATCTTCACTTCGACCATGGACTGTCAAAAAAGTTTTGACCAACTGACACACTTACTTACTACTGCACCTATTCTGAGTATTGCAGACCCAAATAAATAATACATTGTATGTACAGATGCCAGCAAGGAAGGAGTAGGTGGTGTGTCACCCTCATCTTCTCTCTCTCTCTCTCTCTCTCTCTTCTGCCCATTCTCTCTCCCTCTATCTCCCCACTCTTGCTCGATCCCTTTCTCCATCCCCTCCTTCTCTCTCTCCCCAAATCCCTCTCTCTATTTCCATATGTTTGTGTACACACATGTACACATACATACTCATATGTATGTATATGCATTTATGTGTTTGTGTGTGTGTGTGTATGTAAGGAGGGATTAAGGGGGTGAGAGAGGGATAGAGAAAGAGAAGAAGTGTGAGAGAGCGGGTGGTAGTTAGGGAGATAAGGAGAGAAGAAGATAGGAAGGAAACGAAGGAGAGAGGGATGGAGATAGAAATGGAGCTAGAGGGGGGAGATAGAGGAAGAGAGAGGGAGGGAGATAGAGGCATAAAATGGGGTGAAGCTAAAAGAGGGGTTGAGAGAAAGACTAAGATACAAATACATACATAGATAGAGAGTGAGAGGAAGAGAAAGGGGGGAGAGATTAGTAGATATGGAGAGAGAGATAGGTATATATGGGGAGAGAAAGATTGGGGGGGTAGTTGAGATAGAGATACAAATAAGAAGAGAGAGAGAGGGGTGGGGGGAGATAAGTGAGGGCCACTATTCTCTCTCTCTTTCTGGTTTCCTCCTTCGCCCTCTCTCTCTATCCCTCCCTTCCTTAACCCACATTCTCTACCTCTCTCTCCTTCTCTCTCTCCTCCATCCCTCATACCTTTCTATCCCTCTCTCTTTATACCTCCCTTTCTCCCCTCCTTCTCTCTCTCTCTCTCTCCCCTTCTCTCCTCTCTCTCCTCCCCCTATCTCACACTTCTTGTCTGTCTCTCTATATCACCCCCTACTCTCTCTCTCTCCCCCTCCATCTTCCCCCTTCCCCCCTTCTCTCCTCTTCTATTTTTCATCTCTCTCTCTCTCTCTCTCTCTCTCTCTCTCTCTCTCTCTCTCTCTCTCTATATATATATATATTCTTCCCTCTCTCCCCATATTTACCCTCCAACACTATTTATATCTCCTTCCCTCTCTCCTTTTCTCTCCCCTTAAGTACTAACCCCCTTCTCTCATGCTTCCTCTATTTTTGCATCCCTCCTTCACAACAACCCCCTTTTAGCTCTCTCTCCCTCTTTGTCTCTCTCTCTCCCCCTCACCCCACCTCCTCTCACCCCCTCTCTCCTTTTCTCTCCTTCCTCTCTCCATCTTATATATTTGTCTCTTTTCCCGTCACACACACTTTCTCTCCACCTCTCTCTATAAATATCTCTCTCTCTCTCTCTCTCTCTCCCTTTTCACTCTCTATCTCCCACCTCCATCATTTTCTCTATCACCCTTCCTCTCTCCTTCTCTCTCTCGACCTCTCTCTCTATATCTATATATATATAATATTATAATATATATATATATATATATATATATATAATAATATATATAGTTATATATATATATATTATATATATATATATATATAGATATTCTTCTTCCCTCTCTCTTCACATGTAGCTCTATCTCTATCTCCCTCCCTCTCTCTCTCTCTCTCTCTCTCTCTCTCTCTCTCTCTTTTCCCCATCCAATTTGTCTTTCTCTCTCGCCCCCCATTACTCCCTCCCTACTTTTCTCTCATTCTCTCCCCTCCAACCTCCCCCTTCCTCTATATATACACCCATTTTTCCTTCCCTAAGTCCTTGCTTCATAGAAGTCCCCCTCTCTTTGTCACTCACTCCCCCTTTTTCATTCCCCCTGGTCATCTATTTATCTCTTATTCTTCCTCTCTATCTTTCTCTCCTCCTCCCCCCCCCTCTCTCTCATTCATAACAACCCCCTTCCAACTTTGTCTCTCTCTTCCATGTTACCATGTTATGTCTCTCACAAATATCTCTCTCCCTCTCCCGCCCCCACCCTCTTTGCCTATCTCTCTCATTTTTTACTCCTACTCTCTCTCCCCCACTTCTTTTCCCCTCATTCACCAACTCGTTCTTCCCCAACCTCTGTTAACTCTCTCCCCGACCCCTAATAATAAAAAAAACAATAAAGTATATTAATATTACATTTAATAAATTTTGTTTATATATATTTTTTTCCAAAAACAAATTCATAAAACAAACTCATATTTTTTTCACATAGATAAAAATATATATATTTTATATATACATATTTTTTCGTGTGTATTTTTTAAAGATCTATCTAATGACAAAAAATTATCAAAAAATATAAACGGCTAGTTCTTACTTTTTGTATCATCAGATTAATAAAAATAACCTGAAAGCACGTGTCATAATTTTTAACTGCTAATTTCATAGTTTCATGAAAGCAAGGTGGATCCCTTGTCCCAAATTGGGTAGACACCTCCTGGTTTGTGGGACAAGGGATCCACCTTGTGATGTCCTCAGTGATTGTAAATATTTAATTATCGCAGTTAAACAAACTAGATATTACTATTTAAATTTATACATTTAAGATTTTGATTAAGTTATGCATAAAGCAAATGTTTGGGTGATAACAAATCTTCCAACTCTCACATGTCAAGTAGTTAGGATAGGCAATTACCTATCCCTAACTACTTCCTTGAAGATTTATTCTCCAAGAAGAAATCAAGAGGTTATTGGTACCTGAGATGAAGAAAGGAGATGTTTCTGTGTTGATATGTCAGACGGGTCCAGGAGCTAGCTAAGTTTGGTTAAGACCAGATAGTTGTGAAGAGCTAGCTAAGTCTGGTTAAGACCAGATAGTTGTGAAGAGCTAGCTAAGTCTGGTTAAGACCAGATAGTTGTGAAATGATAAGACTGGGGGGAGATGCTAAGTCTGGTTAAGACCAGATAGCTGTGAAATGATAAGACTAGGGGGAGACTTATGATAAGACTAGGGGGGAGACTTTAACCTGAAACCGAGTCTCATGGTTGGGAGGAAACTTGTCAACTTATAGTTGAAACTTGGTCCAAGAGGACAACTTCAAATTCTACAGAACCATATAAGTATTTATATCTTGGAACATGAAACATACTATTAAAAATAAAACTCTGAATTTTGTTTGAAAGAAATAGATGAGTTATTTCAGCAATGTCCAAAGTTTGTCTTTAGAAGTATTTTGGCATATTAGTTGTCTAGCAGGATGTGCAAACTTTAAAGAAAAACTACAGTGGAAAAACTATAAAAGAGATTGGAATTTATTATATATAAATCTTTATGAACGAAAGTTAGAAAAGCAAGAAACTCTGTAAATAATGAAACTGTTAGAAAACCTTCCTAGGAAAAGAATTCTTAGTTCTAGAAAGGAAACAGTATTATTGCAGACATTCCAGATAGGAAAATCACTGTTGTAGGGTTTCCACACACATTCCAGATAGGAAAATCACTGTTGTAGGGTTTCCACACTTTCATACCCTTTAGCTATTAAAAACAAGTGGAACCAATAGATTGAATTCTACGGCCAATCAGCCTTAATGAGTTCATTCAAAAAGAAAACCCGAAATAAATTCACCTTAAGAAATAAGGCAAAAAAAGAATTTATTACAAATACCATGCGGAAATTAACGCAGAGAAATGGAAATATAACCCAGATATGTATGAAACTGCTGGAAAAGAAGAGTAACATGTCCATGTTGTAGCAATAATAGAGGAAAACACATAAAACAAATTCTTGTTGAGGCATGGGTAGACCCCAAATGCATAGTAGAATAAATGTGAAATTGGCAACGAAACATATAATAATCTTGCTTAAAATACCAAAACCTTAAAAATTTGTTAACTGATTAATGCCCTCATAATACCAGAGAAGGTCGAACCAACTCGGAATGAAAACCTTATAATAACTTTGGAAAACATAGACCTGTGCTGAGTAAGAATTTCGATATCCTTCCAAATACGCATAAATAGATAATAATCAAGCATGCAAGTTACAAAGGTTTAGCGTAATAAAGTTCTGATCAAATCAGGAAAGCCGGATTACAAAAATCATCCATCCACAACTGCCATAAGTTAAATTACAACATGGTTTCAAGGGAAAACTAGCAACCCGTCTCAGGATTGCATACCCAAAACTTAAATTTAAACAAAATGACGACTTTATGAGCAGAGCCGAGAAATATAGTGCCCTGGGAATCCATACTCTAGAATTCAGAAAATGTATAGACAACCACTGACAAGTTCTACGAATAGTTCAAGGATTAAACAACAAGTTAGCAAAGTTAAGCCAATGAAACCCTTAAGACTCTAAACCCTTCGTACCAAGAAATTTGCAGATAATCTTTCACTTTACCCAGAGTTTGGATGGGGCATTGAGACTGCAAATTTGTGGACCAGCAAAGGGAGGTAAGGTCTCGACCCGGAATGATGATTCTCCTACTACTAGAAGCCTTTAGCTAAACCTAACCGAAACAATAAGCATTGTTAATTAAAAAGGTAGAGCTAACAAATTTCAGTTGCAAAATGAAAATACTAAAGAAGAAATAGACATCCTATTACCTGGATGGGTATGCTGTGTGAAATTCTTTCAAGGAAGAAGCACCGGGGTCGTCTCGGTGAACTAACCATCCAACAAGAAGTCACGACGAAACTACGACAAAGAAAGGGAGGTAACATCAGCAGCATGAAGAAGCAAAGGCGAACCAAAGAGAAACCTCGAAGCCATGACCTGGAATTAGGCAGCTCTACCAGACAAAGAGAGAAATGCCAAAATTGCCCAAGGATACGTCGGACAAAGAAATTAAGTAAAATACTCTTAGCCATCCAATGGAGTTGAGCTATAGAGGACCGTCGATAGGGCGACCATACTGAGAAGGTGATGAACAACTGGAAAGCAACCAGAATCGTCCAAAAGTCTGCTCCCGTCATCTCTTGGGGGTGGGAATCCAAGGTTCAATGTGCTAGGTTATAGAATCATTAAACTTAAATCATGTGAAATATGTATACCATTATTACAACAAATATATATATATATATATACACAGAGACAAAAAGAGGAAAAATACAAGAGAAGGAAAAGCAACCAGCATGAGGAGGACCAGGCTTACACCACACAGACCCATAACAAGAACGAGACCAACATCCTTTCCAAAAGTCAATCCGGAGGTATTGGTACAATTGGGAGAGGAGTCGCGTAATACCAACACTACCATTTTCAAAATTGTGCAAGAATTAAAAGACGAAATGGTAAGGTTGCAAGCGGATAACGAAAGACTAATGCAAGAACAGGAGAAAATTATGAAAATTTTGTCTGATAGGCAGAATCAACAACAACCGATTCCTAGTCCTAAACATGGAAACGTGTCTGAAGAGAAGGAATTCAGAAAAGAAAACTCGAACAAAAAAGGGGCAAAGAAAACTGAGAAGAGGAATCTGATAATGTATCAGAACACAAAAAGCAAAACAGAAAATTGAGTTGCAAGGTGAGTTTCGAAAGATCAAGCCTCCCCTCTTTGATGGTGAACAAGAGGAAGTTGCTGAAGCCTGGCTTATCAATATGAATAAGTATTTCCAGTTGTATGAATATGATCATAATTTGAAGGCTCTCTTAGTCATTTATCAGTTGCAAGGAAAGACCACCTTGTGGTGGGAGGAGGTGAAGACGGTGTGTGGATTTAGTGAGAAGAGTGTAACTTGGGAAAAGTTTCAAAGGTATTTTAAGGAAAAATACTTAACTGGAAGATTTTACGATGAGAAGGCGAAAGAGTTTCATGACCTTCAATTGGGTTAGTTGTCTATAGACAAATTCATAACAAAATTCACATCCTTGCTGCGATATGTTCCTTACGAGAAGAGAAAGCAAAAGTGCAGAGATTTACCAGTATTTTGTCATTATTTATGAAGGAGCGTCTTGGATTTGACAATGTGAAGACCATGGATGAGGTTATAGGAAAAGCTCGTCTATGTTATCAGCATAATAGACCAAAGGGTGATGGAGGAAAGAAGTGGTCTGATAAAAAAGGAATTAAGTTTGTCTTTGGTAGCAAAGGAAATAAGACTGCTATCAGCAAGGGACCCCATAAAGGTCAATTAAACATAAATATGAACAGAAACTAGCCCAGATTCAAATTTCCAAGTGAGTCTAAAACAAATGAACAATCTGGAAAAATTGAAGTGGAGATAGCAGCTAGACCCCGAGTAAAATGCTCGTGATGTGGAAGGCCACATTATGTTAAAAATTGTCCATACCGCAAGGGAATAGATCAAGTGGTAAAGATTCAAGAAGCATTGGTTGTGGGGAAAGTAGCAAGGAATATTCCTAAAATCAATGTTGCCCTCAAAGATGATCAAGCAAAATAACAACCAACAATGGTGGGATTTGAAGGTAAGATCTTCGACCAAACTATATCTATTTTAATTGATCCAAGAGATACTTTGAGTTATATAAGTCCAAAAGTGGTTAAGCAATGTCATTTACAATTTGTTAAATTTAAAAACCTTTGGCTAGTACAACTCGCCACAGGAGAGAAAAGAAGGGTGTTGGCTAAAGTCAGCAATTGCCCTCTGAAACTAGCAGGTTAGACTATTATGGCAAATTTGAATGTCTTACCTTTAGGGTCATATGACATTCTAATAGGAATGGAGTGGTTGGACAAGCATTGGTCCCTCATTAATTGTAAAGACAAAAATATTAATTACATAGATGAAGAGGGTACGAGACAAGAAATTTAGGGTATACGAAGACCACTGAAAATAAGACTTGTAACAACCTCCCAATTAGAAAAATGTATTCGGAAGGGATCCCAAATTTATGCTATACAGGTGGGGTATATCAATTCAACAGAAAAATTGGGTACTTTAGAAAATATACCTGTGGTACAAGAGTTTCTAGACGTATTTCCAGAGGAGATTCCGGGACTCCCTCCAAAGAGGAATATAGACTTCACCATTGTGTTGATTCTTGGAGTTGCCCCAGTATCCTGAGCCCCTTATCGCATGAGCGTACCAGAACTCACTAAATTGAAAATGCAGTTACAAGAACTGCTTGGTAAAAACTATATACGCCCAAGTGTCTCACCTTGGGGAGCCCCTGTACTCTTTGTTAAGAAGAAGGAGAAGACCTTAGAGATGTGCATGGACTATCAATAGCTAAACAAACTGATAGTTAAGAATAAATACCCTTTGCCTCGTATTGATGAATTGTTTGACCAGGTAAAGGGAGCGATTTTATTTTCGAAGATTGATCTTCGTTTAGGGTACCATCGAATTAGAATAAAGGAAGAATATATAGCCAAAACAATCTTTAGAACTCACTATGGGCGTTACGAGTTCATTGTGTTACCGTTTGGGTTAACTAACGCTCCAACAACTTTTATATGTTTAATGAACAACGTTTTTCATCAATATTTGAATAAATTTGTACTAATCTTTATTGTTGATATATTGGTTTATTCCCGAAATATAGAGGAGCATAAGGAACATCTACAAATTGTTCTACAAACCCTGAGGGAGCATTAGTTGTACGCCAAGTACATAAAATGTGATTTCTTTAAGGAACAAATTCAATATTTAGGACATATCATTACCAATGGGAGGATAACTGTGGACCAAGAGAAAATCAAAACCATCATGGAATGGCTCGTACCAAAGAATGTAGCTGATATAAGATCATTCATGGGTTTGGTTGGGTACTATAGGAGGTTTGTTGAAGGTTTTTCTAGGGTGGCATACCCCATTACCTCTTTGCAAAAGAAAGGAAAAATATTCACTTGGACCATGGATTGTCAAAAAAGTTTTGACTAGCTCAAGCACTTACTTACTACTACACTTATTCTGAGTATTGCAGACCCAAATAAAGAATACATTGTATGTACAGATGCCAGCAAGGAAGGAGTAGGTGGTGTGCTAATGCAAGAAGGCAGAGTTGTATCTTATGAGTCTCAAAAATTTAAGGAGCATGAACAAAAGTATTCAGCTTACGACATGGAGCTGGCGGCAGTAATCCACGCAGTAAAAATGTGGCGTCATTATTTGTTGGGTAAGAAGTTTTTATTAATGACAGATCATCATAGTTTAACTAACTATTTCAAGTAGCCTACTATGAATGCTAGGCAAGCTTGTTGGATCGATTTCTTGAGTGAATTTGACTTTGACATCAAACACATAAAAGGAAAAGAAAATCGAGTCACGGATGTCTTAAGTAGAAAGGTGAAATGCATTTATGAAATTTCTTTTAGTGAGGTACATACCACTTTTAAAGAACAGAACAAAGGAGCAGCAATACAAGATCCTGAATACAAGATGTTATGGCAGCAAGAAAAAATTCCAAACAACAAAAAACAACAGTTGGGATATGAGGTAAATCAAGAAGGAATGTTGATTTACAAAGGAAGAATGTATATGCCAAACCAGAAAGATATTAAACAATTAATTTTAGACAAATACCATAAAATTCCTTGTGTCAGCCATCCCGAATATGAAAAGTTAATCACTGCACTCAGAAAAGAATATTGTTGGCCCGGTATGAAGAAAGAGGTGGCTGAATATTTGGCTTGCTGTTTGGAGTGTCAAAAAGTGAAAGCAGAACACTAGAACCCAACTAGACTACTCCACCCATTGCCCATACTAGAATGGAAATGGGAAAATATTTCCATTGGTTTTATTAAAGGACTACCTAAGTCTAAAAAGCAGAATGACTCAATAATGGTGGTGGTAGATAAGTTAAGCAAGTCTTCTCACTTCATACCAGTACAGTCTATTTTTAAGGTTGTTCAAATTGTTAACATATTTATGAAAACTATTTTTAGACTACACAAAATACCAAAGGTTATAATTTTTGACTGTGATGTAAAATTCACATCAGCCTTTTGGAAAGCCTTATTTGGAGGTTTCGGCACACAACTGCATTTTAGCACTGCCTATCATCCTTAAATATATCGCAAAACTGAGCGGGTGAATCAGATAGTAGAAGACACGTTGCAGAATTATGTAATTCAACAACCTTCTAAGTGGGAGG